>JAMWYP010000088.1:1955673-2068676 GCA_025563575.1 Acacia pycnantha | reverse complement strand
AAATATAAATAGGAAAATCCATTTCAGGGCCCTTTTAGCACTGATAATCCCAAAAAAAGCCTCAAGATTCTGATAATCCTAAAAAAGACCCTAGGGCCTTTTCTGGAATTTTCAGAATCTTGGGTGAGTTGTCAATGGGGCTGATATAGTTGTTAATGGGGTACTGATATGATTGTTAAAAGTACTGATTTAGTTGTTAGCAAAGTGTTGTTAACGGGACTGATTTAGTTGTTAAAACCTATCCGTTAACAACTATATCAGCCACGTTGACAACTCACCAAAAATCTTGAAAATCCCAGAAAAGGCCCTAGGGCTTTTTTGGGATTATCAGAATCTTGGGGCATTTTTTGGGATTGTCAGTACTAAAAAGGCCCTAAAAATGATTTTCCCATATAAATATTATAAAGTGATTTAATTAGTTTCCTTAAAAAAGTCAAACAAGTCTTATATTTGAGACTAAAATTAGTAATATTTACTTTATTTTTTTCATTGTTGTGGGATGCTTTTTATTTCCAATAATATTTTCAAAAATAAAAATATAAGTTGTTTATTTTCTTTTTTAAAAAAAGTGGTTTTATTATTTGAATTGCTGTATCTTACAAAATTAAATAGTGGGAGGGTTCGAAATGGAATTGTAAGCCACAAACGAAAGCAAAAGGTGGAACACAAAATGGGAAGAGGACGGAGAAGGAGAGGCAGAAAGAAACCCACTTGGAGATGAAGTATGGGGACGTCAAGGCTTGCATTGAAAAGTTTGGGAGGCTACTTAATTGAATTCCATTGCCGCCAGCATTTTCAGTACCCACATTTAATATGCCAACTTCAGTACTGGCTATCCTTTTTAATGAAAGATGAATAATCGAATTGTCAAAGTTAAGAATATTATTAGAATTTGTTTAAGTACAATGAATGCTACATATGCAAATTATTCTCTTCCTACGGGAAGTTTCAAACCTCAGTTGGTTCACTTAGGTGGTCCATGTCTTTTGAGAGACGTAGTGTAACACCCCTCCGTTTTCTCTTGCTCCACCGGTCTTGACTCCATCTACATTTTCGATAGATTTGGGTGGCTCTGATCTTTTGGGGCCCACCGGGCGGGGTATTTTAGTTTTTTATTATTATTTAAAACTAAGGGCAAAAGGGTAATTTCACCCGTGTTACTGTTCACTCCATCAGAGTTAACGGTCAACGTCTGGTCAACTAACGGCCCGTGGTATTTTTGCTCCCAAAACGTAACCACATGTGTACTTTTGCTTCAGAAAAAAGTTCGTGGTGCTGGGCGCTCCCTGAGGAAAAGCTCATGTGTAAAATTGTTCATTCACCTTTATTTATTTCGTGATTTTGGTTCATGTGTACGATGATACAAATATTTATGGTAAAATTTTAGATAAGGACCATTGCAACAAATTAATTTCCATTAGGTTCAAAAAGATGAAATTTCCCCTTAGTCTGTTGGACCCTGCAGTGAAATTAATTTGTGAAATAAAAAAAAAAAACGAAAAAAAAAATGGAGAAACAACCTACAAGTGTCACATCATGAATAAGTGAAATATTCCTATAAATGAATAAGTGAAATTAATTTCTTAACAATAACATATTAGAGCATGATCAAGTCAAAATTCATTTGCAAGTAACGAATACATTATGAACAAGTGGAATAGTCATATGAACAATTTTAAGATAGTGCTAGGTGAAAAAGTGGAATTCTACTTGTTCATAAGATTATTTCACTTGTTCGTGTTGTGTTGGCCGGCTACTTGCAAATGGAATTTTTGATTGGATCATGCTCCAATATGTTTTTGTTAAAAAATTAATTTCACTTATTCACGTTGTATTCGCTACTAGCAAATGGAATTTGACTTAATTATACTTTAATATGTTTCTATGTAAAAAATTAATTATACTTGTTCATAAGACTATTTCACTTATTCATGATGTGTTTGTCATTTATAAATTAAGTTGTTTCTCCTTTAATTTTGAAAAAGTTATTTTAATCTTTTTACTTCACAAAATAATTTTACTATTGTCCCACAGGACTGCAGTGGAATTTCAAATTTCATTAAAACCTAATAGAAATTAATTTGCTACCAAGATTTTTATCTGCGATGTTCCTTTATAAATGAGAAATGGAGGATGGGACTTGAGAGGTTTGAATGGGACCAGTTTTCGGTGCCTATCCTTTGAGCTTGGAGCATCTGGATAGTCCGGATGTGATCTGGACGGTCCAGATTTTTTATTTTTTTTAACTTTTGATTTTTGAATGAAAAAATGTTAATTGAGATATTATCTTTATTTTAGATTCTCTACCCATTAAAATAATTTAAAAAAAAAACTAAAAAAAAAAAAAAAATGGACAGTCCAAATCCAAATCCCATAATGGTCCAGATGGGATAGGTTCTCCCTACCTATCCTTTGAATAGGAGGGAAACTAAATCCGTTTGAATGTGGGGATGGCAAGGAAAGTTGGAACGGTCTCCAAATGCCATGACCACAGGAGCCAGCTGGTGACACTGCACAAAGCATGCATGGACCATATTTCACTTTGACCTTTTTATTTTAATGTTGTGGGGTTAAAAAAAACAAAAGAAACTAAAGAAAGTCTCACTCAAAGAAATTTCCCATAAAATTTTATACGGAATAATATTAGTATTTTGATATTTTAAATTTATATTAAAAAAAATTAATCTCATCAGTGTTTTTGTTTAAGAAAATTATTGCAATCCTTTTATTAAATCTTAGGTTAATTTGGCAATGTTATTGAATTATCTAAATATTTATAACTAGACAATAAAATTATAGCTAGTGTCCATTTGGTACACGAAATCCGAGATAGTGTAATAGAATGTAATGATTATTACATGAATTTGTTTGTTAGCAGTGACGGACCTTGGGATAAATATATAGGGGTGCTAAATATATACTAATTAACTAATTAAAAAATTTTATGAACAATTTTTTTGGGGGGCTATGGCCTTGAGATAAATATTTACCTATACAAAAATACATTAAATTTTACATTATATTAGATCTATAAAAAAAAATTCTTAACAATTTTTTTTTGGGGTCATGGCCCCCATTGTCGCTGAGAAGCCACTACATGTTGGGTTTATGATTATTTTTTCTTAATATTTGAGAGAATATTATTTAATTAGATATGTTAATATTTTTAACGGTGGAATATAAATTTTAAATTTTTTATTGGGATATTTTTTTAAATAATTATTTAATATTTAACAGCATTTATGGGTAGGCGCTTTGATCAAATTAAAAAATTATAATGGTAATAATGCCTTTTTTACCTGATTACATTATGTCTACATTCTCATTCATCACTCTTAGCAATATAATCCTGATTACATCAGTAATCAATATTATAAAAAATATAATTATTTTTATATTACATAAACCCAACCAGATGTTGTAATTGATAGGTTGCATCAGAATTATATTTAATCATTTCCCATGGAAGAAGGATAATAAGGTTTTTGATTTATAAATGATAGAACTTGCTGTAATTTTTTTTTCTTATAATATCTTTTTTTATATGCATTTGTATAATTATACAATTTATACTGTATAAATAACAATAGACTTTAATCTAATTTTATAAAGAACTCGCAATCCAACCATACACACACACAAAGAGTATTGATATTGAGTTGGATTATATATATACATATATATATGCTTCTCTATTTTATTTTATTTTTAAATCTACGTGGTCTAATTTACCATCTCCATTGGCACATTGTAACGACCCCCACAGATAGGTAAGGACCTAGTTCGTCCCCCTCACAGCGCGCACTGCTTACATCCGTGGTTGGTCGGCCCCACCGGGGCAGAATTGTCCTCCTCCTTTTGGAGGATTTGTCCCTCGAGTAAATACCCAAGGGCTCAAACCTTGGACCTGAGTAATAAGTTTATAGCCTAAGAGCACTTTGATATCCATTACACTACTAGTATTGTAATCAAAATATATAGAAATTTGAAGAAGAAAGGGGAAAAAAACGTTTTAGGAGTAAGTGAGATTTTGTCGTGGAGGATGGTTTTCAAGCGTCAACCTATTTTCGAGAAACCTAATCATCTCGCCATTACTTTCCATCCATCCATTGACAGCTCACCTCTTTCACTTTCACTCTCACTTTCATCCCCAAACCCTAATCTATCATTTCCCAATCAAGTACCATCGAATAGCAGCGTGTTTGTCTGTATAAATAATTGTCTGTAAATCACTGCCGTCTTGTTTGAAAACTTGCTGTATTCTTCTCACGCAATTCCATTAAAAGAAGCCTGCCTTCGAATCAGCACTTAATTCTTCTACTACTTTCTCCCTCTCAGGTCTCACCCTAATCATTGTTGTTCAATTATATATATTTATCCAATTAACTTTACTAAGTACAAGTAATGGGATTAGGACATGTTTCAGGTCAGGTTTGAAACTTGAGTTTGGGGGAGACGATCATGGAAATTAAAACTTGTCTTAATACTTATGAGTAGTTTTGTTGGTTTAGAATTAATGCATGTTTCCGGGGAAAAAACAGAAGAAAAAGAATTAATGCATGCTTTAGTACTAAGACATTCAAAATAATACTCCCTCTAATCTTAATTATAAGACATAATTACCAGAATTTAAAAAAAAAAATTAAAGAAAGAAGTTAAATCAGTTAATTTTATTGTTTTTATCTAAACAAGCCCTTGCTTAGAATTTAAAATGACATCAAACTTTGGGAGCCCTGCGTGCATCGGTACAACAACTTTATGAGCTTCGCTTCCTTCTAACATGTAAGCACATTTTACTTCTTCCTTGTTCCTCATAATTAAAGGTCTTGGATGAACACACACATATACAATACACACACATATGAGCTATCTATTATTTTATCAAAAAACCAGTAGAATTGATGTATATGTGGTATTAATGAGTTACAAATATTAGTTATTTTATAAAATATATAGGTGTATTATTAAATTATTATTGTGTTTAATTATTATTGAGAAAGTATCAATATAGGTATTTTAGAAAAAAATTAGAATATTGTTCTATAATTATGATTGGAAGGTGTATATACTTTTATACTTCATCTGTCCTTATTATAAGACACCAATTATAAAGTTTATTTAATCATTTTTATAAGGCAATTGTTTATTCCCAATGAGCATTGATTATTTTTTCTATGTTTGCCTCTAATTAATAAAGGTAATGGGTAAGAATAATAATTAATATAATATTAGAGTTTACTTCAATTAGTAGGGGTAATATTGAAAATTACTTAAATTTTAGGACAACTTTATTGACTTTAATTACTTTTATTGATTTATGAGAAAAGTTAGTTGATACATTATAATAAGGATCAGAGGGAGTATGTACAGACATATAATTGATCCAACGGTGTAAGGCCTATTATATCCTGAGTCTTGAGTTCGAGTCTCAGAAGAGACACCTATGTTGGGAGCGAAAGCCATAATCCCTAAAACTAGAGTAATCAGTTGTTTAGATACGTAATGATAGGATCTAGAAAAGATACCGGACACCGTTTGAAAATACTCTCTCTGATCCTTATTATAAAGCACTAACTAACAAGTTTATTTGGTCTTTTTTATAAAGTACTTGCTTGTTCCCAAGGAGCATTAATTTTTTTTTCATACATGCCCATAATTAATAAGAGTAGTAAATGAGAATAATAATTAATATAATATTAAAGTTTAGTGCAATTAGTAGGTGTAATATTAGAAATTACTTAAATTATAGGAAAACTTTATTGACTTTAACTGTTTTTATTGGTTTGTGAGAAAAATTAGTTGGTAGTACCTTATAATAAGAACTGGATGGGGTATAAATAAAATTACTAGTGATACCCTCCTCCGTACCAGCAGTGGAGTAATTTAATTAAGAGATGCTATGGTTGACAATTCAAAAGGTAAAGGGGTGCCCCATAGATGAAGGGAGTAGGTGGGATTTAATTGGCTTTAAATTCTTAGAGCTTTAATAACGTCACTCTATTGTAGGGCGTGCCACTTGCCAGCTTTCGTTCCAGATATTTCTCCATTCTCATTATGTTTCCTTTTGTATTCTTATGCCCTTCTTCTTCCCTTTCAAGACTTTTAAAAGTATTTGTAGCTGTCACTCCTGACGCAATTGGGATTCTCAAAGGCTTTTTTTTTTTTTTTTTAAAGGAAAGAATAATTCTATTCTTGCTTTATTTGGTTGCAAGAAAATCCACCCTTTCCGACAAACAAGAAAAAAAAAATAAAAGAAAAGGATTGTTAAAAGATATTCATATATATAAGTATTTAATTTTATATGTGAAAGGCACAATCTTCATGAGTCAGATATGTCGTCCCAGAAGCATTTAGTGTGAATGACAAATAAATGGGCCACTGTCTTTATTTCCTAGGGCCACCCTCCTCCAGATATACTCACTCTCCACCATTATTATCTTCAACCTCCCTTATTTACGTACACACTTGTCAGAATGTTTATGCACCATTATCTGTATGGTACGTCCTACTCTACAAATTTCAAGGTTTCTCTGATGCACATTTAAACAACGAGAAAAATGTCTTCAATCATGATTTGGAATATACAGTTGAAGTGTTGACCAAAAAAAGAAAGAATATCCAGTTGAAGTTGAAATGGTCAGAGGGCAAGTGGCCAATATCCGCTTAGCATTGGGCCTATTGATTCGGATTCAGCCCAAATCCATTGGGCTAGCATCAGCCCAAAAATCGGATCATCAACCCATCATCATAGTAGCATGAATGTAACAAAAATTCAAAATGTGCGAGTTCATGGTCTTGATGTTCGTATCAACAAAAAAAAAAAAAAATGGTCTTGATGCACATGATAGATCTTTGTGCCAAAGTTTATTCTTTGAATTCTGACGTGCCTTGGTTGCTTGTTGGCAATTCTTGTGATATACTGATATGCTACCCTTCTGATAAACAAGGGGAAAGAGTTAAGGAGTAGAGAGAATTCGAAAATTTCCAAAACTTCATGTTGAATTTTAAACTCTTTGAACTAGGGGTGGGCAAAAACACGGTGGTCCGGTCCAGTTTGGTCCAACTCGAGTTGGTTTGGTCCAATCTAAATGAGCAATATAATGAAATTGGACTAGACTGACTGGTCAGGTTGGACCGGGTTCTGGACTAGGAGACTAGACCACTTGGACTAGTGCAGTCGGTTCTAGGTCAATTTTTTAAAAATATTTTTGTAATTTAGATTTTACTTTTTTATTTTTATTTATTGTGGTTGGACGTTGTTTAAGGATTTATAATTTTTTTTTTTTTACGATGATTTTTATATGATTATAGGTATTTTTATTATCTTAATTGTATTTATCATGTTTAAATCTTTTTTTCCAATATTTTTTTTTTCTGTTGTTGTTGGATATTCTTTTAAGATTTATGATATTTTAATTGTATGTGATATGTTTTATATTAATATAGGTATTTTTATTGTCCTAAATTGTGTTTAATAGGTTCAAATTTACCTTACAAAGTGGAAAAAAACAAAAATAAAACAAATTAAATTTAGGTCATGGATTACCTGGACTAGCTCGGCCTCGGGTTGGTGCTGGACCAGACTAAACCACGGGCTGTCTTATGCAGCCTGGAGTCCTTTCCAGACCAGACCTCGAGTTGATGTCAAACCCAGTCTAATTCACTCCATGCTCATCCCTACTTTGAACTAGATAGAATCCAAGGGAGTTGAATTTTACTTGGGAAAATGATAGAGATGGAGATTCTTCTTTTTATGGGGGAAAATAGGGCTGTAGTTATTAGTTTTTTTTTTCAGTTGCCTGTTTAGTATTCAGAGTTTCGTCCTGACTAATCCAAATCTGACCCGGGTCATGCACATGATTATGGCAATTAACTGTAAGTGGATGAAAAGTTTTGCACGAGGCCTATCTAAACCCATCTATTATGGCTCGTTGGGCCCATTTCACCAAAAATGTATAATTCCACCATGCAGGGCTCATATTCAATCCAGTATTATTGGTCCAATTCCATACTGGAAAGCTATAAATTTGATGGCCCAATTTCAAGTCGATTCTGACCTTTTTTTGAATAGAAACTAGTAACATGTTGTACCAAAAAAAGAAAAGAAAAGAAACCAGTAACATTTATTCAAAGGGAGGGGGTTCGATTTTAGAGTTGGTCAAGGCGCTGGGGAAGACATATTAGCTCCTAGGTGTCTAGGTTAACGCCGGATGGTAATAGAATGCTCGCCCTGCCTAACATCGATATCACCTAGGAGGAAGAGAGATTTCGCCCTGCCCTTGGATCGTGGGTGAACCTAACCCCTTTCCTAAAATTTCAGTATAAAAAAAACATTTATTCAAAAGAGAAATAGACGACCCTCATCCTTGGGTTCAACTAGCAAAAGAATCAGACACTCTCACCAAAGGGAGGGAGTTCGATCCTGTGGTTGGTCAAGGTGTTGGGGGAGACATCTTAGCTCCTAGGTACTGATGATTGAATATTTCATACACTTCTTTTTATCTCTTGATTAATAATTTAGGACTCTTTAGTTAATAAATAATGGTTTTTATACTTATTTAGACTTTGGGCCTTTGATTAGATTTTAACCATTTTTAATGATAAATTTCCAGTTTTACATTGCTTCACTATTTTCACCATAACTCTTGAACCAGACATCGGATTAGCCTCATTCTTGTCTCATGTTTTAGATGATTCAGAGAGCTACAACTGTTATGAAGACTTGAAGGGAAATTTTGGACAAGAGGGAAGTCAATTTTGGAGTCGAAGATAGATGTATATTTATGGATATTTATTGGGCCCGAATTTTGTATTAAAAACCATTTGTTATTTATTTCGTTTTGGGCCAGTTGTGTAGCCCTAGCCCATTTCAATTTTAGGTTAACTTTAAGTCAGATGGTGGCTACAACACTTAAAAAGGATTACTCTTTTGTTATTTTTCGAATTGAAATACAAAAGTTTTATTTTCTCTCAACAGTTCTTCATCTGTTCATCGTGTTCATGATGATCTTTTTCATTTATGTTCGATTTTCGTTCTGCATAGCCATGATGGGCTAAGTTACTGTGATTGGCCCACAAATTGAGGATTCTACCATCCAGAGGACTCATTCTTAAATGGTAACAAACTCGTTTCTATTTTGTAATTTCGGATTTGATTTACTTTCGGATTGGACTTTGGATTTAACGCCCAGATTGAGATATCCTAAGGACTAAGTTCAAACTAGGTTAAAGTATTGTTGTACGATTGCATAGTGAGACACCACTGTTTGGACAAACGCTAGGCGATCGTCTAGTCGAGGGATTTTCTGGACGAATGCAGAGATTTTGGTTCGCCCAGAATCAATCGCAAGTTTAGTTATAAATATGTTTTCGTCCGAGGAAGGAAATTAGTAAAATTCGAAATTTTGGGTTAATCTTCTGTTTATTTTATTTAATCTCGTTTTATTTGTTTCTGTTTGTTTCTACATTGCACTGAAAAAATCCCCCCAATTTGTTACTGTTTTGTTTCTGTTTTATTGCATTGTTGTTACTGATTTAGACCCATTGTGAATTCGTTGGGAGAACGAGGGAAAACGATCCAGGTTTCCATTATACTGCGAAATTGTATTGGTCTTGGTTATTTTTGGGAGATCACGGCAAATCTCTGTCAAGTACCTAAGTAAACGCCTGAGGGGGTAATAGACAGCTCGCCCTGTCCAACATTGATATCACCTAGGAGGAAAGGAGACTTTGCTCTACCCTTGAATCGTGGGTGAGCCCAACCCCTTTCTAATATTTTTATATAAAACAAAAAAAAGAGAAATATACAAATTGTACAAGAAGAACAAAAAAGGCCAATCATCAAGTGGTTAGATGTTTACTTCTTAACCCGATGTATGGAACGCATCTAACCGGAATTACAGTATGAGATGCGAGTCGAGGCTTCCAGTTGTGTGCTCTTAACAGGATTACAATATAAAGTGTTAGATCACTAGACTCCCCCTTTTTTTTACCGGGGTATAATACCTTTCGAGGCTTGGAACATAAAAGGTTTTCGCCTCTCTCAACAAGTACACTTTTCAAGATTCATACTTGTATTTTCCTCCTTACGGAGACGAGGCCGCTTACCACTTCATTCCACAACAATGGTAACCATTAGACTCCCTTTAACATTAAACAAAATCCCAAGTCAAGAAATGAGGCCCTTGAAGTCATTTTCTTTGTACTTGGACAAGGGCATTTGGTTGCCTTCCTCATCCAAAGCAGAACCAACAGATTACCAAACATAGGTGAGAATAAGAGAAAAAGTTAAATAGAGTTTTAACTGCATTTTACCAATTATGCCCTTGGTATATTCCCCTAATCACCAAGTAACATTGTGTCAGAGCCCTTCTTGTACAATTAGCTTTCAGTAGCTCACTCGTCATAGTATGCCAGCATTACTAGTCAAGTAGCTTTGATGATAACATTTAACTGAGCCTAACAAAAAGACCTCAACCTCCATTACTGAAACATTTAGAGATATATGGTTCCAATCTCCAGTTATGTTGAGAGAGATCTTCAAGGATGACAAAGGTCTAGTAATACGGCAGAGGCTTCTCGTGGTTTTTGAAAAGTTCTTTGGGGCAATAAACCTAAATCTTGAAGATGTCCTCTATTAACATAGCTAATATGGAAGAGTTGATTAAGATGCTTCAGTTAACTCAGAAGACTTACTTGTTAGCCATCTTCAGTTAAATCATCTCTTTGAGCGATCTCTGGAAACTTTACCTGCTTCACTAAGAAGAGAAGTATAAGAAGCATAATCTGTAATAAGCCCTTTCTCACTTCTAAATAGCTCAATTTCTTCAGGACTACCAAGCTTGCAATGACCATCTAGCAAAATGTTAAATGTAATATCATCAGGAACTACCCCTAAATTAAGCATTGCCTCTAACAGCATTTTAGCATTTTTCATTTGACCTTGCTTGCACAGTCCATTCATAAGCACATTAAATGTCACGACCCCTGGAACATGTCCATCCCTTTGCATTTCCTTGAGCAGCTTAAATCCCATCTTGGTGTCACCCTTCTTGCAAAAACCATCAATAACCATAGTGAATGTGCCATCATCAGGTTTGAAACCTGAATTCATCATCTCCCTCAATGTTTTTTCGGCATCATGAACTCTTCCATCCTTATAGAGTCCAGAAATAAGCGTGGTGAAAGCTACGTCATCGAGTTTGATCCCTTCTTCAATCATTCTCTGCTTGATCTCCAAGGCCAGTTCAAGATCTCCATCCTTACAGAATCCATCTATAAGCGTAGTGAAAGTGATCTTATCGGGCTTCAATCCATTTGCACTCATCTCATCTAGAAGCTTCCTAGCCTCTTTCAAATCTCCAACCCTGCAAAGGCCATTGATCAGTGCATTGTATGTGACTAAGTCAGGTTTAATGCCCTTAGCTATCATCAGATGAAATTTTTTTATGGCTAAATCAACTTTCCCATCTTTGCATTGCCCATCAATTAACGTGGTGAAAGTTACATAATTTGGAACCAAACCTCTCTTGAGCATTTCATCAAACAGATTATTTGCCTCACCTAACCTGCCCTCTTTACACAACCCATTGATCAAAGAACTGAAAGTGAAAACATCTGGGAAATTTTTTTCATTTTCCATGACACTCTTCAACCTAAACCCCTCACTTAGGTTTCCTGATTTACAATACCCATTGATCAAAGTGTTAAAACTAACAACCGTAGGACGCAAACGTCTCTTCGCCATTTCATCAAATACCAACTGAGCACCGCTAATATTACCTTCCTTACAAAACCTATTCATCAAAACATTGAAGTTGTAAACTTTTGGAGGATATCCAGAATTTAAAATTTCCAAATAGAATGCCCAGGAAGATTCGGCTGATTTCAACCTCATCGTCTTATCAAGCAGATCACCACAAGAACTAAGTGGGACTTGAAGATTATTTGTCCTAGCCAACCGAAAACACTGAATGGCATCCGCAACAAATCCAGAGTCCATATAAGCATGAATTAAAACATCAAATACAATATTGGATTTGTGGGTACCTCTTGTTTGAAGTACAGAAGCAAATAATAAAGAAGAAGAGTTCTTGCCTTTCCAAGACACAAGGAATTTCATGAGGGATAGAGCTTCAGGGATCATCCGGTGAGTACAGAGGAAGTGAGACATAGAGCAGTAAGATTGAATAGTGTGGCGAAATGAGGGGCGAGAAGCGAGCCAAGTGAAGAAGGAGAAGAGAGAAGAAGGGGAAAGAGAGTGAGGGTTGAAGTTAATGAGATTAATGACATGGTTGGCTCTGAGAGAAGGGAGGATTCTTCCAAGAGACGAATCGAGAGGCTCAGTTTGGGAATTGTTGATAGCTTCAGAGATGGTTGAGAGAATGTCATTGTCGTCTTTGCGGAGACGTTTTGGGATATACCAGGAATTGGACGAAAGGTAGCTGTAAGAGGATGATGAGCCTGATAGGTAGAAAGATTGAGATAAAAATTTATCGGCTTTCGAGAATTTCAGAACTTGGGTGATCATGTCTTCTGTTTCAGCTAGTTGTTCATCGCATCATATCGTTCAAAAATCCAAATTTTTCGGATGTTCCCAAGACATGGAGAGAGAGAAAATCACGAATAACTTCAGAGTCCAGGGAAGCCATTTATTTTTATAATAAAAAAACACAGGCAAGTGGATCACCTCCGTGGCGTCCAGCCCAAAAGCCCAAAACCACAGGGCAACCCATCTTCACTTTAGAATCCATCTTGATGGGAAAATAACTTTGGTCAACCAACATTCATTGGGAGTAAGTGAAAATGGACTTGCTTTCTCTTAACCACATCCTCGATTTGAGGAATGAGAATGGAGAAAATGGTGTTGGAAACTCTTCCCCTACGACTGTAACCGAAGGTTTCGATGAACCGAGTGAGCAACAAAATAAATAAATAAATAATTTTGGTCATTAGTTGTAACTTATTATCAATTCTTCTAGTTAGCCAAAAACTCAGTATAAATACTTAGATATTTCAAAGTGTTACATTGTTTGTACTTTTAATTAAAAAAAAAATCAAATTATTCACATGTTTATGAAAAGTTGTTAAGTTACTTTTTTTTTTTTTTGCTCAGAAATTAAGTTACTTATTTGAGTCTGATATTTTACTCCTTACCATCTTTTTACCACATAAATGAGGTGTTATCCAATATGTATTGGGATTTAAAGGGATGTTTCACATGGCCTCTGGTTTTGCAGGTGTCTTCTCTGGAGTGTGGTATCTAGAGTTACAATGCTACTTTTCGATCAAGCTCATATTGCCTTCCTTGGAGTTGACTTCTAGAGCATATTTTTTTCAGCCATTTTACTCTTCTTGTTAGAAATTGACTATTGTATCATTTTATTCCTCAAGTAATCAGGTTGTTGGAGTTGTTTATTCAACCGTTGGTTAGGATGTCTGTAGTTGTTAACCTATTGTGTTCTGAGGTTACTATGTTTTATCATGTGAATTTTCTTATAAGTTTGTTTATGATGTGTGATGTTGTCTTATAAATGAATATCTGTCTCGTTTTCATCTAATATAATTGACTATTTTATCTAAAACACTATAAATACTAATAAACCATTTTATTTAATATAATTTTAAAGGAAATTATAGACAATTATTTGACATTGTTATAAAGTTATAATGTGTAAACTTGCTTTTTTATCAATCCCTTTTACCGACACCAAGCTTAGACACTAAATAAGAGTTTTAGTGTGAGGTTGAACTTGAGCAAAGGTCCATCTAAGAAGCCAACATGGAAGAAGATCGTAAAGAACATAATTAATTAATTAATGGACATTTTGGTCATATATTTACCTATACATTAAAAAACAAGTTTATATGTGTAATTGCATATACATACTCATACATAGTACTCTATCTCATAACATATGGGCTCTAGAATTATTTTAGTCAAAGTATTGTTAATAAGGTGGCTAGCAAAATGCTATTCAGCAGAGATGATTACGTACAGTTAAAACCTTCATAGAGCCAAGTCACTGGAAACAATAATCCTCTTGTGACTTTGGTTCTAACAAAGCTTTTGATTGATTAGAGGAAATTAAAGTTCTTAAAGCTCTTCATTGATATGTGTTCTGTACAAGAACAAGAGATGTCTAGCCGAAGGGGCTAGTATGTTGCTATATGATTGTTCGACTATCTCTCCTAGGTATCTATAGGACAGATACTTATGAGGAAGCTTGATCACTGTACACGAATAGACTTTTGCGAAAGGGAGTAGTATGTGTGCACAGTGACGGCAATAATATAAATAGTCGAGAGTAAGTCATACCTTAAGGTTTACCTCCTATTTATAGAATGTATTTTAGGGTTAGAGCTTTTGAGCCCTATGTACCTTGCAACCTAAGTATCTTGGCTATCGGATATGAGGCAGATCTCCTGATTGAGATCTTCCCTAATTTTAGCCTTGATTACAGGTTCGTTAGGATCCTGATGCAGATTGCCCCTTGTTGGGCCAGTTCATTAGTGGGCCTAATATAAATCCGTAACAACATGTATGAAGGATGTATCAGTAAATTAAGTACTAGTAGCAGTCTTATTGTCAAATGCCACATATATAATGCTGGAGCTAACAATAAGCATCATCAAAAGGAAGAGGCCAATAATCGTATCCGCAATTTCATATCATATGTAGTTAATCAATCAATTTAACAGAAAGGAAATTATTATATATACGTGACATTATAACTGAAACCCAACTACCTGAATTAAATGATGATAATGTGTGTGTGGGTTTATTTCATGCACGTCACTGCTTTTGAATTGAAAGGCCAAAACATCTGACACATTGTCATTGCACTGAATTCATACGTTTGTACATTGTATTCATGAAATGTCTACAATCCAATGCTTATGCAATCTCCAGATTCATATTGGTTTATACTTAGCATGTTTAGAGTCTCTGTTTGGACAGTTTTAGGCAAAAAAATCCCAATGAAAAGGTCAATAGAGAAAAAGCCAAAGAGAGATGTTTGGGGTAGTTTTTATCTCACTGGGTTCCTATAAAAAGCCCCAATAACGTGAACACTCACATGCTTAGCATTGATGCAGCGTCCTGACTTATAGAGCATGTCACCGTCACTTGGTCACCCAGCTCTATTATTTCCTCAGCTGTCCATATCTTCTTTTTCTTCAATTTTTTTTTTTTTTTTTGTCCATCCTTCCTCACACAACATGTGAACTTTATTGCTTTTTAATTTAGCATTCATTTAATTAAGAACTTTTTAATATAGAGGGATATTTAATATTCCTTTAATTAAGGATTTTATTGCGTTTTAATTTTGTAATAGTATTTTGTTTTTTATCAAATTTAAATTTTAATCTTCAATTATCGCAATATATACAACTAATATTAATATATGTAGTATTCAATAATATTTATACTATTTTTAGTCATTTTCCATTTCAACTTACTTTTCAACTACTAACCCAAACACGTTTTTGTTTGGAAAAAAGTCACTTCTGCCACTATCAATCCAAACATAAATTATATTTATAATCTAACTTTTTTCCTATTGTATTTATGTAAAAGTTAGATAGAGAATAAGTCGCTTCTCCCACTGTTATCCCAAATATACCCATTAATACAGTGTGTTATGGGGTTTTTGGTGGGTAAAAAATTCTTAAACTTTCATCCCTTGGTTTGGTTAGTAGTTTTTAATCTCCTCTCATTCCCTCCAAAAGTAGGGATTTTCTTAGGAGAGATTTTTTTTAATTGGAATATTTTTAAATAATAATAATATTATTAAATTTTCAGGTTGGTCTTAAAATCACTCCCATCCAATTAGGCCAAACAAGGCGAAGGAATATTTTTATACCTCCCCTACTAATGTCAATCACCATAACCATATTATCACATGATGGCCAATAAAACAAAAAAGATCGACAAACACAGACCCAGGAATTAATGTGCATGACATACGGAGTTACAAACTCTCCAACCTTATTAATTGCTTTGGTGTTAGAGACCTTTCTTCCTGCAAATTAAACAACACTAAAAAAAAAGGAAGAAGATGGCTGCCAAAAACCCACTCTTAATCACAATATCATAATTTCATGGAAGTAAGCCACAATAAGCCGTCCTGCAGCAATAAAGCATAATATGCGACTACTAAAATATGGATTTTTTTTTTTAATTCAGAATTATTGGAAAGCATTATCGTTAAGAATTCTTATGATTCATGGCTTGCCAACCCAACCCATCAGTCATATCAGTGTAGTCTTATTCAAATTTGTATTCATCGTCAACAAAACCTCCATTAATTATTACAATAATCACAATGATCACCACACACAATCAAAATATCCATCAGCACCAGTCCACCACAAAGACCAAAAATAAAATGTTAGTCCAAAAGGATCAAGAAGAGAGAATGGTGATAAACAAAGAGAAACAAAGTTTTCTAAAGCTGCGTCTATCTGGTGATCCGATGAGGTAAAAAGTGGGCAACAAGTATTTTCACATGACACGGCCACCATTATTAATCCTTGGCATTATTATTGAACACTTGATCTGATGACTCTTCTTAGAGACTCTTGTTCCATCCACCACGTCTTCTTTCCTTGCACTGCATAACACTCTCAGTCTTCGCCTTTCCCATATCCCCTTTCCCACCTTCTTCTTCTTCTTCCTTTGACCTCCATTATTTGCAGAAGCAAAGCCACTATCAAGCTTGTCATCACCAGATTCTGCGATGAGACTGTCCAGTCTCGTCAAAATACTACTCACTTCATACGCATCAAGAAGAGGTAATGACTTGTGGGTGTGGTGAACTGGGCCTGATAATCCTTCGTCTTCCTTGGTTTCCTGTGAAGAAGCCACTGTCATGGCTTCTAACTTGTAACGAGAAGGCCTGTGATCGCGTTGATGAATTTTTGGAACATGAGACTCTCTCATACTAGTTTTTCCATGTTGGTACCATGCCCATGCAGCTGCCTTCTCAAGTGCCAACACGTTATCACTCCTCTTCTGATCCTTAGGCTTCATCATTCTATTTCTCAAGAGCTTCGAAGTCATGAATATTGAAATGCAAGTTTGGTAACAGTGAGGATATATAATGAGGAGGGAGAGGAGAAGAAGAGTTTTGTGGTAAAGCCATGGTCCACGCAATTGCAATATAGAAAAAGTAGAAAAAGTTGGTGGAACAGTGTTTGATTTGTGAAGGCGTGTGTGACTTTCTTAATTGGCTCACTTCAACTTCTTAGTTTCCGTGGACTTGTCAGAATTTAAGAGCATCATTCATTTTGGATTCAAGATGTGTGGGGATTAATTATAGTCCTAATTGGATAATCTGGTAAAATGTATACTCTTGTGACTTGTCTGCATACCAAGAGGCTTTATTATTCAACAAACCCAGTCACTTTCGTGTGGCATTGGCGTCACTTTGGGTACAAAGGGTCCTCGAGATTTCACACCAACATGATGCCATTGCGTTTGAGGTTCCTAACTGACCTTTTAAAATATTTAAAAAACTGTTGAAATGGGTCTGGCAAAAAAGAAACTGTTTAAAATAATATAAAAGCTCATATTTGCGTTTACACAAAAAAAAACATCAAATTCTTGTGTGATTACCCTATGTATTATAAAAAAAATCTTACGGTTCCGTAAAATAGATATTCGGCGTAAAATTCTTCAATGAAATAGGATGCTACATTTGTACCCAGAAAGAAAAAAAAGGATTCTACATAAAAGACAACCCATGGCAGGATGTAACTTGAGTATGATCAACATTTTTTATTAAAAAAATAAATAAAATTGTTTGCCTTGTTCTGTCGAGGCATCTGGTTATAGATGGGCCTTGATGTCTCACTAAAATGCAAACCATAAAAAGACCAAGGACTCAAAATCTCAAATCAACTCTATAAAAGGAAGAAAAGTGCATCCAAGTGTTTCACAAGGAATAATTTATTGGGGCTCGATTCCATAAGAATTTAAACATTGGATTTTTTGAGGAACAAACACTATTTCCTGAACAAAATAAACAAGTAAAGAGCAATCCAAGTACACTACTGATGTAACAGTACATGGTTCCCAGATTTAGATGACAATGGGGGAAGCCAAAACAAGATTATTTTCATTGAATTTAGCAGGGTCCGCATCAGGATTCAGGCATGCATCTCTTTCTAACAGAGCGAGCAGCAATAAATATGTCTATTCAGCTTGGCCACTTTTGTCTGCCAACCAAAAAATTTGTATTCAAAATGTTTAGTTGAGCTCCAGGAATGCCCTTAATTGGTTGGCTCCTCAGCAAATTTACCACCAAGCAAGTCTTGAGCACGCTTTAAACATGAAAGGTACTCTTTCTTTATTTCAGGGGAATCGGCAACTGACTTTTCTGATACATACTGTAAACAAGTTCATAATTGTATTGATGAATGGTTAAAAAATGAAAGGAAGTGCACATAAATCTTCCAAACTTCCCAGAAAATTTTGCATACAACACTTAGTTGCGTATAGCAAGAGCAATCTATAGTTATCACCTACTGTTTACAGATAAAGTATTCAAATTTTTTTCATGAGATGGGGTTAAATTTTACCTCCCTATAAGCGGAAACACATTGAACAAGTGCCTTCCGAGCTTCAAGATTCATATGCTTTTCCTGTTTTTGCAAAATGAACATATTCAGTAAAGAGTACACGATTACAAGCCTTACAAGTTAAAAGGTTTATAGTAACAGCTATTCCAGAGGGATGAATGCTGTCGATTTCCCAAAAATTGAAAGCTAGCAATGATTTAAAATCTTGTGTTCTTATTCTATTCATGCACATCAATCTATATCTTGCATAACTGTTGAACATGAATCAAATTGTGCTTACAGATGAATTAAAGCAAAGGAAGAAGAACAAACAAACAACTCCTTTGGATACTGCAGCATCCAATGTTTTTCCTCGTGCCGTCAGTGAAGAATTTGAATCATGTGATCAACATTTCATATAATTACACAATCTATTACTTCTGAAGCAAAGTAGTCGAATACCACAAAGTATTGTGTTCTAACCTGAGTTCCCAGCAATTCTAGCTTAGCTAACTCCAATGACGCCAAAATACTGAGTGATTGCAACTGCAAAAATAACAAGTAAAATCTATTCAAAAAAATCTTTGTAGGTTGAAGAAATTCCTGAAGGAGAATAATTCATCCCCTCAGTACATATATAAACCAAAGAAACTAGAAGAAAACATGGCTGCACTAACAAAACCACCCTGCTAAAGGGCAGCTGCCACTCTCTTAATAGTCACAATTTAATCAAAGCAGATATCAAAAAAATCAAAGCAACCAAAAAGCAATGTTACCGGCAAAAGTGTGCCTGTTTAAGCAAAGAAAACCATTTCCTCTATGAAAGTCTGATAACAAAAAAATAATAAGAAATGCTATGTCTTCATTCATCTCCTCTACATATTACACATTCAATCAAATAACCAGAAAATATGAACAATCATGTTATCTGCAGTTTAAACATTATGATCCTCATCACAAGGTCAGGGTGTATTACTTCTCAAAAAAATGATAACCATGAAAGAAGTTAATGTGTGGGTGCACATACAACTGGCCACTCAACTTTAGGCTATGTTTTTCACTACAACTGGTACGAGCTAGGATAACCAAGTTAAAAATTTGAAAAAGAACATCATGCTAAATCGTACCACTTTTCACAATGATCTATATATTACCAAATAGTGTTTCCCGCCATTATATCAATACCAGAAATCACATATAAAGGTAACATCATTATGATATGCTCTGCAGCTACTAGTTAACTAAATTTATGAGCATAGGGACCAAAGTGAATGTATGATCTTCAAATAAGAACATTTTCCAGTACAGAAGCCTTCCCACCAGTGCCAGATATTTAACTTCTGTTTGCGAACATGCAAGCATGCATAAAGAAGAGGAATTATGAGAATAAAAAACTAACCAGTATGATTAATGCCACTTGTCTTTCCTTTGTAGAACGTCCTAGTGAACTGTAATCTTTAGCGTTGACTTTTTGTTTCAGTAATTTATTTAAAACTTGACGTGCAATCCTGAGATTGAATTTATAACAGCCTATCAATAATTTGCACGAATGCATGCAAAAGAAAGGTACTCTATTCACTAAAGATTATTTTGGGACAGCTATTAGAGAATCATGCTAAAAGTTAGCATAATAAAACCAAAACCAAACAGAATAATAAGAGAGACCTGCAATTGCTTGGATAATTGGTTTTTCAACCAAAAATATTATAGAGCAGGAAGAGATGCCAAACTACTGCATGGAAGACCTATAAAGATCTTAGCCTAGGTTTTCTTTCTATATGCCCTGAAAATGATCGATGTAGTAAGTTCATGGAGGAAAAACCTCACAACGCTCATCCCATACACATCAAGTGAAGGAACAAGACAAAGGACGACCCTGGACTTCACATATGAAAGTTAAGAAGTGAAAGACTAATCAGGAGCTCATGAACATCTAACATGTTTTCTTGAGAGAACAAACCAAACACAAACCTAAACCATAGACAAAAGATTGGCTTCTGTTTATTCTTCATTTTTCATGATGGAAACCTGTGGACTTTCTGGATGTCTGATAGTCTGTCCGGGCAACACATATTATTATTGTCTTTTTATGTCTCTAGTCTCTTAATGCTCCCTCGCATTTCTAATCATGTAACATTTCTAAGGAACGAAGAAAAAATTCTGTCTTGCATACTGAAAGGACCCTATTCAGCAGCAAGACATAAGCAAGGAAATATAGGAAGACAAAATATTATCAGCAAAGGACCAACATGCTTTTGAGGTTGCAGGGTTTGACTTTGCTATTTTGATATAATCTTAGGACACATAGCCACTGCATAGAGTGGCTCTGGTTGTAGCTGTTTGCACACTTTTTGGGCACTGTGCAAGATGTTTTTGTTTATATTAACCGTAGGAAGGAAGGGGTGGGGGCATGTTGTATTTTTGTGTGAGAAAAGTGTAGGAGAGGGAAGTCTGGTTCTGTGTAACAGAACAGAAACCTTCTTGGCTGTGGGAGTGGGAATACTCTTGACAGATTATAGGAGAGGGGAGCAAATCTGTTATCACAGATTTGCCTCTGTCTTGGCTGCAAGGGTCTTTGGCTCTTGACAGATTTATTGTAGTTTCATTGTGTTTCTGAGTTGTGCCTAATTAAATCAGCATTACAGATATCATTTTGTTGGTCCCTAACAAATTGGTATCGAGCTCATAAGGTCCCGAGGAGATGGCAGATGAGGTTGGAAATCTAAGGGAGCTGGTGACGAGCCTAGCCAAGAAGGTTGACGAACTCTCCAGCATGTCAAGACAAGTGAATGAACTTACGGAAGGGATGAATATCATGAGACAGTTATTGTTACGAATAGAGACGAACTCAAAGAAGAAGAAGCACAACACAGGGGAGTCACATTCAGATTCAGAAAGCACTAAGGAAGTCGAAAAAGAAGCGACCAAGTTTCGGAAGTTGGAGTTACCGGTGTTTGATGGGGAAGATCCGATTGGATGGTTTTGCCGTGTTGAGCGATATTTCCATATCAACAGTATACCGGAGGCGGACAAACTAGAAGCAGTGGTGGTATGTCTTGAAGGGCGGGCTCTACATTGGCATCAATGGAAGGAGACCCGGAGCACCCTGAAGGACTGGCCGGAGTTTAAACTGAAAATACTCGAACGTTTTCATACTTTTCAGCGTGGAGGAGAGTACAAGATCTAGTTCTCAAACAAACAGGAGGGGACGGTGCTGGAGTATGTTGAAGCCTTCGAACGACTCTCTTTTCCACTGGTAGACGCGACCGAAGAGTGCTTGATGGGGGCCTTTCTATATGGATTGAAGACGGAGATTCAAGCTGAACTAGAGGTGGCTGCCGAAACTAACCTAGAAGGACTGATCCGAATGGCCATCAAAATCGACGGGAAGAATAGGTTATTGGAGTTGGATAAAGGGATTCAGACTTTTAAAATACCCAACACTGTTGGGATTAAAAAATACCCAACCCAGGCCCAACATAGTTACTCAAGGGTTACCCACTTCTCGGAACCCGCCCGTGTGGCTATAACAGCATCCCAACATTCGCACGCTACCAAACCCGAACCGAAGACTCACGACAGTTCCACAGGAAGTTCCTCGACCACGATCTTGTCTGCGCAAGGGTCAGGGAGAAGTCGCCGGCTGCCGGATGCAGAGATGGCACGCCGGCGAGAGCTCGGCCTCTGCTACAAATGTGGCGAGAAGTGCGGTCCGGCTCACACTTGTCGAGAAAAGCACCTGCAAGTGTTTTTGGTCGACTTTGAGGCTGAAATCGAGAACAACAAGCGGCGGACACAAGGGAGGGGGCTAACGGACTTACAGAGGTGGAAGAAGACACAATTCCCAAACTTTCACCTTGAGGACAAGGTGAGGCTTTTAGGGAGGGTAATGAAAGGACCCTATTCAGCAGCAAGACATAAGCAAGGAAATATAGGAAGACAAAATATTATCAGCAAAGGACCAACATGCTTTTGAGGTTGCGGGGTTTGACTTTGCTATTTTGATATAATCTTAGGACACATAGCCACTGCATAGAGTGGCTCTGGTTGTAGCTGTTTGCACACTTTTTGGGCACTGTGCAAGATGTTTTTGTTTATATTAACCGTAGGAAGGAAGGGGTGGGGGCATGTTGTATTTTTGTGTGAGAAAAGTGTAGGAGAGGGAAGTCTGGTTCTGTGTAACAGAACAGAAACCTTCTTGGCTGTGGGAGTGGGAATACTCTTGACAGATTATAGGAGAGGGGGAGCAAATCTGTTATCACAGATTTGCCTCTGTCTTGGCTGCAAGGGTCTTTGGCTCTTGACAGATTTATTGTAGTTTCATTGTGTTTCTGAGTTGTGCCTAATTAAATCAGCATTACAGATATCATTTTGTTGGTCCCTAACACATACAAACCAAGTCTGGTCAGGTCAGAATGTTTTGGCTCTTCTGAAGTGTTCTAACCAAATCTACATGATGTAAAGTCGAGACTGAACATTGTGGGCATGAACCTCCCTAAGAAGCATGGACAAAAATATACATAAAAAAGGGCATCAACAAGAAAGCAACATGATGGCAAATCTGGAAGGAAAGGCTAATTGGCAATGGGAAAACCTGTGACAACTCAATTTAGATGTCAAAATTTAGTCTTGCAAGAGCTATATGTGACCAGCTAAAATAAACCTTATGGAATCATTCAATTGATTCTTTGCCCTATCAAGCTCAGCTTCGCCAGAAACATCCCACTTCTGCAGTTGGCTGCTGTTGAGCACCACTCCCCTTGCTAGATGAAGCAGGTTAGCACCAATCTGAACGTGGGTAAAAAAAGTAAGGCTCGTGTATTTTGGTAAATGTAAACAAGAAAGAGTACAAAATAACAAGCATAAACTAATTGTTCATTACAAGAGTAGGATATTGAACAAATTGAGCAGGGATCTCAACTCTCATAAAAAAAAAAAACCAATCAAAATCCAATATCATCCAAATATTTGAAAATACAGGGTATCAGAACATCCACAAAACCTATTATATGAAATATTTCAATGGTTTAAAATAGACTGCTATTTTCATAAAACAACCGCACGTCATAATTAAGTTGCCTCAGTCAATCAGGCTTTAATCTTGAAAGCATCTTAGTAAATTAAAATCCAAGTTGTCACAGAAAAGAACTCCTGCCACTACCTTGTGGACTTAAACATGAGGGGGCGAGTTGGGAACATAATCATTCCCAAGAAAATAAACTGATTCATAGCTTTTAAATTTAGGTTGATCAGTTCTTTAAAATCACATTTCATAATATTCCCTCTGACCCTTAATATAATAGTTAGATAACTAATTTACAAATATTAAGGAAATTAGTTAAGTTAATTATTTGTAACAAATATGGGTTGATTTGCCTAAAATATCATTTCTAATCATATGTATTGTAACGACCCTTAATGGAAATTCTTATTCCTATGTGCAATCAATTTGAGGAGAAAATTATAAACTTGGCGGACAAAATAGATCGAGGTCTTATATTTAGGACCAAAGCAAACTCCTTGCCTAGTCTTATATTTAGGAGCAGAGGTAGTATCTAAATAATAATACAAACCTGAATATGGTTGTGGGGAAGTATGGCTTTCCGAGCATTAAGACATCTGTAAGGAAAGCAAAAGGATATCAACTGATAAGTCAAAGCCAAATTTGAGGCCACAACAATATAACAAATTACCTTTCAAGAAGCTCTTGAGAATCTTTTAAATTATTAGAAGCTTGCAGAATCAGAGCCAAACTCTCGGCCGCAGCGATAGTTTCAAGAGAATTCCACCCCTGCCTTTCACAAACCACATCAAATTTTTGACAAGACAAAAATCTCATGAGATAACTGTTACTTGCAATGCAACATAATTTATCTAACCAAGCAAGGTGATAACAACTAATTGTAGAACATAGCAAGTGGTAAATGAAAATATCAGAGTCGGTCTTCCAAGGGTCACCATATAGCACCCATTTTGCCTGTCATAATACCTTTAATGACCATTAATACATAACAATAGTTCCAAGGATCCTTCAATATAGATTATTACCTAAGAAATTCAACTCTTAAAAATGTTTGTCAAGTATAATCAACTTTCTAGAGACATACAACTTTGATTTGATAAAACAAGTTTCAAATGCTAAAAATAAATGAGCATGTCAGTCAGAGCAGTACGTAAATTAAACACAGAGAGAAATGGGCTCCGATAAATAACCTTTGATAGTTCCATTTTATGTAGAATCCTTCTCTGAATCATCTCAGCTTCAGCATGTCGATTTGATTTCATATATATCTAGAACATAAGTAGCAAAAATTTAACGAGAGTCCGAAAATTAGACCTAGAAGGAATTATAACCTGAAAAATTGGAACAGAATTGCGAGAACTACTAGAAACCAGACATGGGTGTGTGTGATGGTGTGGATTCAAGTGAATGCTTCTCCCAAGAAAGGATTGCGTGGGACCTAATCGATAGGATGTGTGATGTGCCTCGTAGGCTTAGGAGAGAATGGAATGTATCAGATTCATGGAGAAGAGGTTGGGCTGTATTAATGCTAGACCAGAAATGACTGCATTTGATGATTAATGTGCAAGTCAATATTTTGTTGGATCTATCTTCTGTGAGAGAGAGTGAGCCATGGTAAAACGGTAAGGTTGCTACAATGTGACTTGGAGGTCACGGGTTCCAATTTTGGAAACAATCTCTTTGATTGTAGGGTAAGGTTGCGTGCATCTAGTCCTCCCCAGACCCCACCTAGTGGGAGCCTTATACGCTTGGCCACCCTTTATCTTCTAAGTGAGATCAAATCAGTGGGCCATTGACATATGTATTCGATGGATTGATAGGTTTCTAATTTCTGCCACTCACAAGGAGCACCTTTTTCATTCTGTCCAATATAGTTCATCATCTTGTCCCGTGTCTGACTGTCTTTTAGGTACAGCATGAAAAAATTACTTTCAGATTTCTTGGATTCTCTCTTTTTTAGGTCATATAGTTACTTTCCCGGATAGTCTACCCCACCACTCCCACACATCTCACACACACATCCCCACCACCAAGCCGAAAAAACGGCTTAGCTTGCTTGGCCCCTATAAATTTCAGATAATTCAAATACTCAAATTGTCATCTTTATTATCCATGAACAATAAGAATCAACCATGATCAACAAAGTCTATCATCAAAAGAAAAAACACAACCTGAGAAAGGTATCGAAGTCTTCTAATGCATATAATGGACTCCCCTTCACCACCTTCCTACACGGATAAACAATTTGTCCCATGAAGATAACAATTCAAAATCACAAAAGCACCTACTTGGCTTATTTCAGGCACAAGAAAGATGCACCTCTAGCATTCTTATAGAGTCCTGAATAAAGGCCTCAGCTTCCCCTTCCTTTCCTTGAAGATACAGCACCTGAACACTCAATTCTGTAGCAACTTAAAATCCAATCAAGCTGGAATTCCAGAACGCATTGAAGAAAATAAAGCCATCTAAAAAAGCTATTCGATTTAGACCAAGCTATTGAGACACCCAAATGAAGATGAATATCAGATACATCAAGGAGAAGCATAGAACCTTACTTCTAAAAACTCACCACTCGAAACCACTAAATCATATATTTCAAGTTTCAAAATTCTGGAAATGAAGCATGTCATCAGAACCATAAATAGTTAGCCAGATTTTTAGGACATTGTTAAGGTTACGAACCTAATCCATGGGAAACTGAAGTGGAGGATGATTCTTGAACTCCATCTATCACATGTTGTTCTTATCTTCAATTCATTTAATGTTACAATCATATGGTAAAGATTGTAAAATGGTGTTTATTATGGAACAGAATAATAAATTAAGCATATCTTTGGTCAAATTTAATAATATTAGAAAATTCTTTATGGAGTATGCCAAATTTTGTATTATGTAATCATGTATGATATAAAAATCTCAAATCCATACATATTTTTGTAATCAACTATAAAGAATTAACTTGTCCAAATGCAACCTTCACATTGACATTCGTGATAAATAATTTTCAGATAAATTTCTAACTCCAACAAGTAAATCTAGATTTCTTGTCAAAAGAATATCTATCATAGTCTTATATATAATAAAACAAATAAGAAGAAAGAATGGTATAGTAAAAGGATGAATTATTACCACTCCTAGATGATACATTGTATCAGAACAGTCTGGATGGTTATATCCCAAAACCCGCCTTTTTATCTGAGTATTTCTCAAAAAAAAAAAAAAAAAAAAACCAAAGTTCAGATATAATATGAATTGTGAAACGATTACAAGAAGCAGCTAAGGTGAATATGATAAATGTTTGCTGATCAGAGGAAAATCATGTGTGAGTGAGTATGGTAGGTCCACACCTCGAAAGCCATCTGTCAAAATCAAAAGCCAGATGAAGGAGAATTGAGTCAAAAAAGGAGGAAAAAATGTGATCACTACGAATGAAGCAAAAAAATAACAATAAATAGATGAGCTATCAACAAATATTGATCATGACAACATTGCTGAGAATGGATAATGGGTCTCATGGTCGTGAGGAAAGTAAGAGAGGAATATTTCCTTCATAAAATATTTTATTCACCTCTATAATCTTACTTGTTCATGTTATTCTCCTACCTAAAGTTTTTACAGAAATCAATCTCCAGATAGCTCTCCTTTTAAAAAAAAAAAAAAAATCTTCCAGAAACCCAAATGACAGAAGCTACTGCACAGGAATCAACGCAGAAGTACTCAAGCACAATCACCACTAACAATTGCTATATCGCATCTGAGTAGACACACTCACAAATCCCAATGTATGATGAGTTGAACAAAATGCTAGGATTTTCGTGGTTGTTATGAGATAAAATAGTCTTCAGGATCTCAGGTTTTGGTGCTTGATCATGGACCATTCTAGGGAATCTCCTTAACAACAATGGAGCAAAAGAAGGGTTCATTTGTGATAGGATATTGACTGTTATTATTTATCACCTATAGTAGGAGGAAGAAGATATCTAAATTAGAAAATAACCAGGTAACTGGGGACAGTTTTATCAGCAATAGAAAAGGGAGTAACTTCCTTTATGCGTTGTCAAATTCCTAGGAGTTTGTTATTTGTGTCTTCAGTTGTGCTGTTAGTTGTCATGATGTTAGCTGCCTGTTACATTTATCCGTATCAGATTGACTTAAGTAAGTGCAAAGTTTGTTTCTCTTGCACTTATGGAGATTCTCCTAGCCTTTATTAGATTAAGAGTTTGATATCCTTGCTCTTATCCTGACAAAGATTCAACCCTAATACCAGTCAACCCCTGACCCTATCAATCAATTTGTCATGTGAAAAGCACATGAATTTTGTTCTTTAAGCAAACACAATAACCAGAAGAGGTTTATCGCTATGAATGAAAGTAAAGGGTGCTATGTGCACATTCAATAAAGTTGTAAGAGTTTAATTAGGCTAAGGATTAGTCATTAGTCCTCTTGGTGATTACAGGATTTTTAAGAATTAGCGCACATGTCACCAAGATAGCTAAGCTCTAAAGACATAATAATTTACCAAGTAGTAAACATGAGCTTCTTCCAACTTCCGCTGTCCAAGGAAGAACTGCCCAAGGTTATGAGCAGCAGCTCCCACTCTGCAAAATCACAGTTTCATTTGCTAGTGTGAGAAATTAGAGAAGCACAAACTGAAGACAAGATAGATCTCAATTAAACAAATGAAGACCTTCTTAAGCTTCAGAGTCTTTGACTTAGAAGGATTTTTTTTTAACTTCCAAAAAAGACATTGATTGGGAATTAATTTTGGTGTTTTGTCAAAGAGGTGATGCTGGGAATGAAATGATCTAAATACAATAACCCAATTCAAGAAGTGATCAAGATGCACGAAGATGGAGCAATTCATACAGCATCTTGACATGCAATGATTTTCAAACAATATATGGTCTAACAATTTATAGTATACACTACAGGTGTATTTTGCTGGATAACATTGCACATTCTCAAGGGTCTCTCTCTACCTTACTTTTGTTAAAAAATTGCTTTGGTTCCCTGCAATTGCAAATGGTTGCTTTAAGGGGGAACCTTCACCTATATTAATGAGGTTCATGAAAGTGAGGAAATTCCAAGATAATCTAGAATCCTCTAGCGTAAACTGTAAATAACTAACAAAGAGAACTGTTATGCAGAGAAGAGAGTTAGAAAAGAAAATTCATATCATTATTATTTCAACTATGAATTCTGTATAATGTTTTTTTCCATTGTGTGGTGGCATAAGCCATAAGGCTGTTAACTTCATGGAAATGGGAAACAGTCACACCCTGTCCGCTGCCATAAACAAGTTATTACTCCTAAATGATCAAAAACAATAATTATGATGGTTTTACAGAAAATGCACTTTACCGTATATCTTCAGGTCCAAATGATTCCTCCAATATGCTGATAGCTTCTAAATACAGCGGCTCTGCTTTGTTAAAAGCCTTCTTGACTCTGTACAACTCAGCCTGAAATGAGAATCATAGTAACATTTGAGTTGTCTTATTACAGAATCTTCTTTCTATAGGAAACTGAAGCAATCTTATGAGGTACTACCAAATAGAGGTAATTCGACCAAGCATAATCAACCAATATGAGTCCTTCGAAATAATACAGAGAGGAATGAGTTTTGCTAAAAGTTGAAAATTTCCATACACTTCTACCAATCACATCATCTAATGTCTTTACAAATTGACTGCTTTAAGTCATGCATCAACTGCTAATGTCACAATCTGTCCCGGCATTTCAATTATTCTGCCTATATGAAGTATGACCATGCACCAAGATTTCTAAAAGAAATGCAAGCACAGATCTAATTCACCAAATCTCAGGCCAAAAATAAATATACCATGTGTATGGGAATATATGGTAGAATATTCTCACTTATAAAAGAAAAGAAACCCTTAAAAGGCATCAAAAAAATTTCTAATTATGAAAAAAAAAAAAAAGATTAACGGTGAAAATAAATAATAGTAAAGACAGCAACTCAAAGATGGTCAGTAAAGAAAACTCTCCAGGCAGATTCCTCAATGATTTAGAAAACAGTTCTCACAACTTCAATTAAAGTGAAGACATTTGTCAGATTTAAAAAAATAAGATAACAACCAAATGATAGTTTCTAAGAAAAAAATTCTCTAGGAGGATTCCAAAATGATTTACTGCAAATTTCTCACAAATAATTAGGAAGAAGATAATTATCAAGTGTAAATCATCTTAATGATAAACTGACCAGATTGTTGCATGCAGATGCAACATGTGGGTCTCTCTGGCCAAAACCATCTCTAGCTTCTTGTACTGCAGAAAGGAAGAGCTTTTCAGCTTCATCTATTTTTCCCTGGCAGATAGTCGACATAAAACAAACTTTGGAATGTAAAAGATATAACTGAAGAAAAGTGAAACATAGCAAAAGCAAAGCCTGCTTGCCTGAAGAAAAAATTCTCTCCCTTTATCAGTAAAGACCCTCCATTTCGATGTGTGTATATTTGATACTACAGAGCCATCCTCAATTTTTTGCAATCCAGTTATGTCATCCTTTTCAGTGTCACTATCAAAAACAGCTTCTGTTGATGCATCTTTTGCAAACACAGGGTTGGCATTAATGCCAATAATTAATGCTGCACAAAGATCAGAGTAATCAATCCAAACTATTTGAACCATGAAACAGTGCCTCAGCCAGATTGATTAACATAATATTGATCCAGATGGAATGCCAGCCATTACTATAGTGCATATGCACTAAAAGCAAATAAAATTATAGAAACAAGAAATATGGTAGGCAGATAACAAGTAGACAGAGGCAATGAGCAATAAGTATTATATTCAATGCTATCAAGGAAAAGTAACCCAAAAAAATTGATTTAGGAAAAATAGCCGACAGTCAACAAGCTAATTTTCAATCGTGATTTTATTTTACATTCCCAGCAGCAAATTTCCTCTCCATTTAGAAGGAAAAACAGCATCCAACTATGCTATATTACTATCAAGGAAAGGTTATCCCCATGTGGAACAAAAAGACTACCATGTGCGATGCTATAAGGTTGTGTGATTATTTTTTTGAATCTTCTGTAGATAGAATACAGAATTTCTTGGGAAAGTACGGATGTTACAAGGTAAAAAGATGAGATACCTCATGATCAATATGATAAAAATATAAAGCATTTATAGAAATTAGATAAATTTTCTAACTGCATGTACAGTTTCCCTTGTTCCTAAATATAGCTTTTTCTGACTTGCTATAAATTTAATTTAGATATCAGGTTGCAAGACTTGGGCTCCAACAGTATGCGCAGTCCTTGCATTTAAGAAATTTAAGCATTGAAGGAGAATTAAAAGGATGAATAAGTAACATAATGCAGATGTTACAATAAAATACAGCAAAATTACAAGCTGAAAAGAACAAAACAAATTTTGGTGTTAATTTCAAAAGCATACCAAGATGTCCATATATCACCATCCATGGGAAAGGACCCCTAGAGCCCGTCTTCCAACCATGGGCACCAGTTCGATGCCAATGAAAAGTAATACTTTTGCCTGATACAACACCAAATGATAAAAAACAACAATAAGTAGTCGTCATCACTGTGCGGGACAATTAGAACAAGACATTATTATCCCTTTTGAACGACTAATACCTGATCTATATAGGATACAGCAAATTCAAAAAGTTTAAGATTCAAGAAATGTTAAATCATCAATAAGCTACTTATAAAAAAAAAAAAAAATCATCAATACGCTATTACGGGACACATGTTCATCATTTTGCCAGAAACTGTACTAATCGTCCTATGTGATGCCATCTAAGATAGACGAATTGATTGAGAAATTTATTCGAGGCCATATCCAGATTCCAAAGTACGAGTTTTAATGTGTATTTTCACTCACACAAACTCACAAAATCAATTGAACTGCAACCCCACAAGCACTATGCCATTCTAAAATTAAGCAGTGCGGTGACAAACCAGGCAATTTCGAAAGTTAAAAAAATTCAGATTACAACTACAATTCGGAACCATATCTGACATTCGTTAGACCTTTCACATTGATTAGAAGAACTTCAGTAATCTCATGAGGTATTGGGTTTTAGCAGTATCTTCAAAACACAGCAACAACGATACTCGGAGTAACAACTACAATTAGTAACGAACCAGGAAGTGAGATGGGCAACGTATTAAAGGTTACTACAGAAGTAGAAGAAGCATTGCGAGGAGGAAAGCGAAACTTTTTGAGTAAATTTGCTGCTACCAGGCGCAGAGACATTCGTCCCGCAAGAAAGCTGAGGGATAGATGCAGAATTACAGAAACTGATGGATTTATTTATTTCATTTCACTGTTATTAAAGTTGGACAGAGAATTAAGGGCGGGGAATGTCACTATGAGACCAAGTAATTAGGATTTAGGGTTTTGAACAAGCAAGCCTCAGTAGTGAAGTTAGTTGCAGTTCTAGGTGAAGGAATGGTATGATGGCTTTAATGGAGTTGGCTGCTTCCTCCTCCCTCTTCACTGCAGGGTCTAACTTCAATTTCCAAGATACTAACTCCAAATATAAAATTAGATGGCCCTTTTTTTTAATATTTATTATTTTTCTCTAAACTAATTTATCGATTTGTAAATTAATATATAATTTAATCATACACAATATATTTTATATGATTAAGTAATTTATTTAACTTAATCTCTTCAGAAAAAAAAAATCAACTAAGTTTTATATTTAAAACCGAAAGTAGTATAAATTTAACATGGTTTGTTTAAGAAAAAAAACATAGGAAAATTTAGCATGCATGATACATCCCATTTAAAAATTTATTCGGGCCTTAGGGGGATGGATCTAAGTACTAAAGTCCCTTGGAGAAATAAAATAGTAGCGTATGGAATGACCCTCGCCTCCCCTAATCAAAACACTCACCTTTGTTTATACCAAAAAAAAAAAACACTCACCTTTGTGAATACCCTCACCCTCCCCCTATATGCAAGTTACATCCATTAACGTGCAAATACTAGAGTTACATTTCCAAATATGCATATTGTCTTCCCTGGTATGTATGCCATATTTTCTTATATGCAAATTCTAATGGCGTATTTGCGAAGTTGCATGATATAAAAAAGTTGTATGAATTTTATGTGGTCCACGTTCATTCCCACTATCCAACATTCCTTTATAATTGTCCATTATCTTATGCACATTATAACCACATTTGTGATGGGTAGAGGTAGTATTAAGGGGTGCATCTATGTTTTCGGTCCCCTAAGTCAGCTGTCACCTTCAGAATACTTACAAGTTACATCATCTACAAAGTGAGAGATAAGGTTTAGAAGAACTAGAAGTCGAAGTTTTCTTCTTCTAAGAACAAATCAATGGCTGAAGGTATTTTAGATTTTTTTTCATTTTAATTCCGCATTAATTTAATTGTTGTTTAGTTGTACAAGCATGAATTAAATCATTTATGTCTAACATTTGGTATCAGAGCTTTAATATGTATCTACCTTGATTTTCTATGATTAGGCTTTCATGAAAAATAGATGGTTTAAATCTGGGTTTTCGGAAATTTCTCTCGTTTTTATTTTGTGGAATCAATATATGTGTTAATTGATTTTTGATATGAGATTTCGTTATAATTTTTTCTTACGTTTTCTTGAAATTGCAAGAGATTTGTATTGTGAATTGAATCAGGCAAAAGGGACACGACAAGAATATACCAGTTCTTCGATGAATACTATCACCTTCCTTCATTGGAGTTTGAAGGACCTAAGAAACAATTTTCTCTGTTAATGTTTCGTTTTCGAGTTAAACGTTTGTGTTCTATGATTATTTGGGAAATTATTGCTCATATTTTGCCATTAATTGGTTTCAGAATTAAAAAAAAAAAAAAAGATCACCCTGAAGAGTGAAGACTAGCCTTCTGCCAGTCGAGCTGCTCACTGTACCTTACTAGAAATTGAGCCCTTATTAAATTTGAACCATTTCATAACCCTCTCTAGGGCCAAAATATTAATTTGGTGACTTTAACCACTAGACCAAACTGCTACTTGTATGTGGGATGCAAATTTTATATCAAGATAGCATTATTTTACGGATTAAAATATAATAATAATCTGTATCATTTAGTTTCGAATTCATGTGATTATTCTATCAATTATCTATTTTGTTATCTGTGTGTATTAATTATTATTTCATTATACATGCAATACTAAGTTGAATAATATGAGTACATGAATGTCCAATTTTATGTTAAAATTTCTTATGGTTTTAATGCAATATTGAGAATTAATTAATATTGAGTGATCTATATATAATTTTTATTAATTAGAGAATAGCCTCAACATCTTTAATTAGTTAAAATTATATATTGAGTTTCTGTTATCACATAATGACATTAATTGTAATTGATCATATATAATATGATAGATTTTATCCACATGAATTTTTATTTTGTATGATTAATTGGGATAGAATATCAAATTGTATTCTTAATTTACCCACAGGAATTAAGAATAAGGAAATAATTTGATAGTTTTATCATAAAGTTATGAATGGATCTATTGAATTAAAATTTTAGCCCACATGCAAGTTATATGTCAATAGATTCATGAATTTTAGACATGATTTACATTGGTAAAACATGATGTGATTTATTAGTTTCAAATTTTAATTATAAGCATGTATGTTTAATATTTTGCAGTCATGCAACCTACGAATTTCTCTGATATGAAATGTGACATTCTTGAATTAATGGGTGATAACTATTAAGTATGGAGAGAGAGTTCTCCTTCATTTGGGGTGGATGAACATTGATTATGCTATTAGGAAAGACGAACCACCTTCAATCACTAAGACCAGCACTCCTTATGAGGTTGATTTGTATGAAAAATGGGAGTAATCTAATTGTCTCTCATTTATGTTCATAAAGACCAAAATCTCTGCTTGCATTCGTGGTTCTGTCAAACAGCATAACAAAATTAGGCCACTTCTGAAGGCTATTGATGAACGATTTGTTACTTTAGATAAGGCAATTGCCAGCACCCTGATTATGAAGTTTTCATCCATGAGACTCACTACAGTAAAAGGTGTGTGTGAGCACATCATGCAGATGAGGGACATTGCAGCTCAACTGAAGTCACTTGAGGTTGATATGTCTGATTCCTTCCTTGTGCGCTATATTCTGAACACTCTTCCACAGTCATATGGACCCTTCAAGATATCTTATAACACACATAAGGATAAATGGTCAATCAATGAACTTTTGACCATGTGTGTTCAGGAAGAGGAAGGACGACAATGGAAATGGTAGAGAGTGCATTTATGACAACTGAAAGGAAGGATCAAACTCAAGCCAAGAAGAAGGGGAAAGTTAAAATACCACCTCAAGGAGGAATCAAAGGCAATCCAAGTGTTTCTTTTGTAAGAAGAAGGGGCACATGAAGAAAGAATGCATCAGATTCCAACAATGACTTGAGAAGAAAGTTATACCAATCTCATTTGTTTGTTATAAATCTAATATGGTTAATGATAATTGAAAAGACATTTTCTCACTAACCAACACTTAACCATAATGTTTTCACAAAACTAGATTAACAAGTGATTTTGAAAAACCCATTTTTCTTTCCAAAAACACGCACACTGGAGTCCAGGGCACAATTCTGCCCACAAACCCACTATAGTAAACCATCACTCTAACCACAATTAAGAAACAATAGAAAACATAGCCCATGAGTTTTACAATAATAAACCCTATAACAAAGGGTCTATGCAAAAACAACTTCCACACAAAATATGATTGTGGATCCACCAAAATATGATAGTGTATAAAATAAGGCCTTTGGTAAATAAACAGTTATCCAAAAACAGTTAATATAGTATTTCAAAAATATGAGGGCCCTATAATGATAATATAGAAATCAATACAACACCAATACCAAAAAGAGGCCTACAAATCCCACGACTTCTATGCCTCTGGCTACTTCCCTTATCCTCTAGTAAAATTAGAGGTCTCACCTAGAAAAATTTAATAATGACGGGTGAGACATAAAGTTCCCGTAACCGAAATTAATTTATCGAATATGCAGGCAAGGATTGCAAGTCAGAGAAGCAGGTTTATTAACATAATTATAATATCAACAATAATTAAATAATACATAATAATTAACAATAATTAGAATCATCCCTACTCATCCATCCTACTCCTCCTTATATCGCCTGGATGTGGTACAACCTATCAATGCTAATATACTCGGCCAAGGTTAGCTAGTCATTTCAAAAATACTGTCCCCTCACATGCCACCACCAATATACCGTAATAGGGAGGTGTCCGCCCAAAACACTCAACTCAAATCTGGGATAGGAATGAGAGAGCCAATACACAAATTTACCTTCAATCTCTTCCACACAACCCCACATAACCCATAGCAGAATAAATAATATAACACTATAATTTTCAACAACATTTTACAAAATTATTATTAATCCATATACATCATCTCACAACAAAATCATAACCATGACAACAATAACAACCCCAATAATAATATTCACTTATATATACAGGTTGAAAAATATACTGCTTCACTGAAATAATTTCATATTCAAACGTACACATAATTTTTCAAAACACATACAAGTATATATGAAAGTAAGGCTTAGGAAAGCACCTTACAGCCCAAACCAAGCATATACAATAAATTAGCCCGGTTACCTCAATTCCAAGCTTAACCTTAGTTTGAAGAGCATAATTCGAACAATCATCGGTTACAAGAAGGCTCTACATTATCACAATTATAACTTATAATTTCCTATAACTTAAAATATTCAAATTCTAATAATAATATATTATTATAACAAAAATTGAAAAATGACAGTTTGAGGTTTAAATTTCAAAAATGACAGTTTAGTCCTTCAAATTTTACAAATGATAGTTTAGTCCTACGAATTTTAGAGATGACAGTTTAGTCCTATGAATTTTAGAAATGACAGTTTAGTCCCACAAATTTCATAAATGACAATTTAGTCCCACGAATTTCAAAAATGACAGTTTAGTCTCACGAATTCAAAAATGACAATTTAGACCTACAATTTCAAAAATGACAGTTTAGTCATTTATATTTCAAAACTAAACCGATTAAAATTTCAATAATATATCCATTAACTCAAATAATTTATTTACATATCATTTAATTGGTAAAAATATCTTATAGAACATAAATCCTAAACTCCTTAAATTGAAAAAATAAATTTTAAATTTCTATAACAACCAAACAATAAATCTAAACCGATTAAAATTTATTATTAATCATCTACTACATATATATAGTCTTCTATTGTCAAAACTCTCCAAAATTCTAACCCAAAAATTTTCACTAACCAACACTATGTTACCCTCATTAGAAAGAGAAAAATATATAGAATAACTTTTATGAAGAAAGTTTGTTGAAAAGAAGCTAGTTTAACTATCTAAATAATCTTACAAGATAAATGACATACCTTAAAATAGCCTCCACCACTCATACCTTAAATCTTACTAGTTTTTTTTTTTTTTTGTTATTATAGTTGCCGTTTTTTTTTCGTTTGTTTTTTCATTTCATTCATTTTCATTTTTTTTCCCAAAAAATTACATGATAAATACATCATCTCATATGATTCTTTCATGATTATAATTAAATCCTGAAAGTAAAAATTAGGATGTTACACTAATGATGACATATGGTGGATTGATTCTGGTTCTACAATCCATGTTTTGAACACCTTACAGGGTATGCAAAACCTAAGGAAGCCAGTGGGAATTGAACAATACATCTATTCAAGAGGAAGGATGAGTTCACATGTAGAAATGGGTTTACAAAAAATTCTTCTTTATTCTGATTCCCTTGACGCTGTCAACATTCTCATGAGAGACTACTGTTATGCTGACCACCCGCTAAGAGACATCATCAGGGAAATCAAAGACCTTCTTTTTCAGGATTGGGATGTGAAACTTCACTATACCCCGAGAGACAACATCTCATGTGCTGACTATATGGCCAAGGAAGGTCATAGTGCTTCTACTGATGCAGACGTGATTCTAATTCCAACAATTCCCAGAGGCTGCCTTGACATGGCTTTAAAAGACCAACTGGTCTACTGCTGCTAGTTCACTAACTAGTTTGATGTATTAAAGAGCTAGACTTTCATAGCCTAGTCTCTAACTCCCCTTTTTCAAGCTCTGGCTTGCCTGTATTTCTCAAAAAAAAAAAAAAAAAAGAGGTTGTAGGAACATGCCATTTAGTTTTAAAAAGTGGTTTTATTTTGAATTTAGAAAAGACTTTTTATGTTCTAAGTTTCTTGAAGAACTCGATTTCAGTTCCAAGACTTGTACCTTTTTGTTATTCTTTTATGTTTTATGAGACATCTTTTAGTTTGTTTTACAAATCTAATTTGGTTGGGGATGATATATTCTCTAATGGTCTTTTTCCTATTCATTTACAAAATAATATTGCTTATGATACCATGCATATTAATATTGGTTTGAAACGATGTGTTATGAATAAGGTTTCCTCCATATTGTGGCACCGAAGATTAAGATATATTTTCATTTAGAGAATTAAAAGATTGGTAAATGATGGAGTACTTCGTACTATTGTACTAATCTTGAGACTTGTGTAGACTACAGAAAGGGAAAACAAGCTAACAAATCAAAGAAATGTGCCAAGAGGAGCACATAACTATTAGAAATCATATATACAAATATCTGTTGTCCAGAAATGGATGCATATGGTCAGAAATACTTCATATCCTTTATAAATGATTACTCATGATATATGTATCTCTACATGCTTCATAACAAACATGAAGCATTAGATGTCTTTAAGGTATTTAAATCTGAGATAGAGAAACAATGTGGTAAACAAATTAAGATCTTGAGATCAAATAGAGGTGGGGAATTTTATTGTAGATATACTAAAGATGGACAAGCACCTGGTCCATTTAAGAAGTTTCTTCAAGAGTGTAATACCCCAAAAATCCGTATCATAATTTGGTAAAAATTAAACCTATAGAAAGTAGGTGAATATGGAATATCAAATATTAAGTTATAATTATTTTATTTTCTAAAGGAAAATCTCTTGGAATTAGAGAAATCTAGGGGCCAAAGTGTCAAATGACGAAAATGCCCCTAAGGGACATAAATACTTAGGGAAATTGTGAAAAATCCTAAAAGGCAAGGAAATAATTATTAAAATTGAGAGGGTATATTATCTCTAATTATGGTAATTTTATAGATTATGAACTTGAAGAAATGGAATAAGAATGCTCAAAAAGTATTGAAATGACGAAAACACCCTTGTAATTTCTAAAAAATGCGAACACATGGAAACAGAGAGGTCAGTGCAAGAATTACAAGGTAATAGGGTATCCTAATTAAGAAAATTATCAACAAGTGATAATCAAGTAATTAAGTAATATTGGGCTAATTACTTAAGCATAAGCAAAGGAAATTCAGTAATAATTATGTAAAACCCTAAAATTAGTGGTTTTTGGTTTAAAATTAGTAAAGATATAATTACTAATTATTTGGAAATTTTGAGAAAAATGAATGAGTTTAGGTATTTTTAAGCCTAAATACAAGAATGGACCAATAAGAGAATTTTGTGGAATTTTTGGAAAAATTAAATAATTAAATAATTTAAAAATAATATAAAATAAATATTAAAAATAGTTTTTTTTAGCCAGCCGAAAAATAAAAAAAATATAATAGGATAAGGTTTAAAATCACAAACTTAATAGACAAGTTTTGTTATATTATTTTAATATTATAATTAATTAAAGTTATATTATTTTATAATATAATTTAAAGTGGTGAATAGTAATTTAGAAATTAGGAAACGGATCCTATCTAGAGATCTAAGAATGAGATTTCCAAAGTCAAGGTAGAATAATGATCAGTGGAATTTTATCTTCCGTTAGACTCTTACTAAGTTAATTCTGCCGTTTGTGCTTTTTCCTAATAAGACGAAATAGGAAATTCCGAGAAAATGTCGATAACCAAGAGGACGAAAAGGTTATGTTGTGACAGTTGAAAAGAATTGGGAATTTTCATAGACATATTTGGAATCAGTGAATTTTCTCTAGAGATTGGTGATTCCGAAAACGAGTTTCGTAACTGGACCCGTACGGACACGTTTTTCGAGGAACTTCAGACTGATTGTTGGAGCCCTATATGGAATCTAAATTTAGGTTAACTTGGACATTTCTAATAAGTGAGAACTTGTCTTTAAATTTGTAAATCCAGAATTTTGAGATTTCTCCGAAATTACGCAAATCGGGTACCGATCGGAGAAATTGTACTGGATGAGGACACGTGTCATCATCCAATTGGCTCACCTTTGGCTTGGAGAAGGGGCAGCACGTTTTGGTGTGTTGTGTGGCCAAGAATCACTCTTCAAAATATTAAAGGGAAAATTACAACTTTGGACTCAAAATTCGAGAAGGGAAAATTACACTTTAGGACCCAAAAATTCTCTATAAATAAGAGGCATTGCCTCTTGAATTCTCACACCATTTCACTTCCTTTGGCCGAAATCCTAGAGGGAGAAAGAAGAGAGAGAAGCTCTGGAAAAATTGTGAAGAAAGTCTTCAACGGGTAAGTCTTTCGGTCTTTAGCTTTTAAGTTCTAGTTTTTAGTTCGGTAGTTGGTAGAATTGTTAGTTAGATTTAGGAAGTAGGGGATGAAATTCCTATTCTTGTTTTTAGGCCTCATTGCATTGAAAAATATGCCTGAAGAGGTAAAAACATGGTAGGGATCGAGTCTCCGAAAAGTTGAAGCTTTTGTAGTTCTTTCAAAAGTAGGGGTGTAATGCTAGAATAGCCTTTAAATTTTCAAGTATGATTGGATATCATATGGGAGGGCTATTTTATTCTTTATTTTCGAAAATCAAAATGGCGTCGAAGTTCTGGCAAAATTTTGGGAAGAAAATTAGTCAGAGTAACGAAGTGCTGGCGAAATTCTGCAAATTAGGGGTATAGGGGCAAAATGGTAATTTTTACCTAAAATGCCAGTTATTGTGTCAAATCACTAAGGGAAGTGATATTACTCTTATAGGACATCAAAAACTCTGATTTGCTGCCGTTACGCTGTCCGACGTGCCGCTGTTGGACGTTTCGCCGTTTTCCGTAAAACGTGCCATTTCCGTCAAAAGTACCGAAGTACCATCAAATGATGGTACGTTCGCGGCGTACTGTAATACTGATTCTGATGCTTATAGTCTGCTTATATATGATATGGATAGTTTCATAAGCCATGGGTGGAACTCTGTTCTGGGCCATGCACAGTGACTAAGGTAATAAACTTAGATAATCACTATACAGCTTCATAGGTTATGGTTTTGATAATACCGTTATGTTTTCCTAGCGCTGAGGACACGACCGATCATCGTGGCACTGGTGAATAGTGCAGCAGATAACTTTGCTTGTAGGGTAGTTGTTATTTAATGATCAAGGATCATTGAGATCCGATGAACGTTGGATCTCAGCTCTTACTATAGCATCACATCAAGGTCTGGAGAGAGGGACCAAGGACGGAGGATAAGAGTAAGCAGAGCGGACAGCTCACATGAAGATGAAGATCGCGTGGAGACCCGATCAAGGACGTCTAGTAATTAAACAGATAATGTATTAATATTTATGAACAGGCGATTATGCCACTGTTATTGTTATAATCAGTTACTCAATGTTTTGTTCCGATGCTCTACTCTGATTTAAAAAAAAAATTGGCTCTGAAATTGGGATGTTACAAAGAGCATGGGATAATTACCCATACACCATGTCTGGTTCTCCAAACCAGAATGTTGTAGCATAAAGAAGAAACCAAACATTATTGGACAAGGTGCGAAGTATGCTTAATAGTTCCAAGCTTCCTAGGTCCTTATGGATTGATGCACTTAAGACGGTAGTGTACATATTAAACCAAGTTCCAACTAAAGTTGTCCTTAAGATGCCATTTAAGTTATTTAAAGGTTGGAAGCCGAGTTTGCAACATGTACGCATTTGGAGATGCCTGTCAGAAGTCAAAATCTACAATCTACAAGAAAAGAATCTAGACCCAAGGACCATTAGTAGATATTTTATTGGATATGCTGAAAGGTCTAAGGGGTACAGATTTTAAGGTCCATATCATATTATTAGGTTTGTGGAATCAATAAATGCTAAATTTCTTGAAAATGACTTGATTAGTGGGAGCAATCAATTCAAAAACCTTGTTTCTGAAATAAATTATTCAAATAATCAACCTTCCACCTCGAATATAAGATTGGTTGTTGTTAACAATATTCCTTCAGTTCAACTGAATGTTGTACAACCAGTCATTCAAGATCCACAACCTGCTGATATTAATCCAGTAGATCAAGTTGTTGATGAGGAACTGTAATTTCCCTAATTTTCATGTAAAACAATTAATGGAATATATAAATTTTTCATCAAGTAGTGGCCAATAGTATATTATTTTTCTGACAAGATAAATTAATTATTGGAAAACAATGTGGAATTATTCAAAAAGGTGGAAATTAAATTTGGTTATGGATAATTGGAGATAAGTAATGTCAATTAAATTCAATATATATATTTTTCCTCATTATTTCCATAATTTTTTTCCAATAAAAGGAGGGGGAAATCCTGATAAAAAATTAGTAGAGTTTTAATATAAGTCTAATTTACCTTAGAAAAGTGGATGTTGGATGAGACTTATATGACAAAAAATATTTTTTTTCCCTTGGCTTCAACGAGTAGGAAGGAGAAAGTAGGAAATAATTACCTGGCTTTAGGTGTAAGAGAGATTTGAAGGATGTGATAAAACTCAATTAATGAAGGAGAGAGGTAAACACACGTTGATTAAGGGAAATGGAGATCACACAATTCCTTCAATGTTCTCAACGTGTCTGAGTCTGACATAGGACCCAGTTTCGGTGCTTGTCCTACGGACAAGCAGGGAGAGCTTGTCCGTACGGACAAGCTCTGGACCGTCCAGATCTGATTTTTTTACTTTTTTATTTTTTATCTAAAATAATTTTAATGGGTAGAGAATCTAAAATAAAGATAATCTCTCAACTAACATTTTTTTAAAAAAATGATTTTTTTATGTATAAAAAAATAAAAACGAAAAATAATTAAAAAAAATCTGGACCGTCCAGATCCCATCTGGACCGTTTGGACAGGCAGGGAAACTAGTTCCGTCTGACATAAGGAGAAGCCAAAGGAAATAATTTTAAAAAAATATTTCTCCATTATTCCCCAAGATGCGTCGGACTTGTGAAAGGGAGAGAATAGGATAAACTCAATTGAATTCACTCCCTCCCTATCTGTGGCTGTCGCATGAAAATAGAGGAAAAAGTAGGAAATGTTGAACCTAGCCTAGGTGTACTTGAGGACTAAAAGAAGGATGTGAATGATGGGACAATACAATATTAATGAAGAAGGAAGAGAGTGAGCACATGAAGCAAGGCAAGAATAATAAAATATATATATATATACACACACAAATACACACATTTCTCTCATATTTTCTTTCCCAAGGCACCAGACGTGAGGCAGACCAAATGGAATGAGAAAATTAATTCTTCAAACCTTCCCAAAATTGTCGGCTGAGAGAGAGAGAGGTCAAGGGAAAATGCAAAGAATTACCTAGGTTTTTCTAGAATGGTGAGGAGGGATCTAGATTAAGTATTAGAGTATTATTTAAAGGACTTGCTCCTCTCATTTTCCTTGCTGCTGGTGGCGTGAGAAGAAGAGGGAAAGAAGGCAAGAAAGTTAGCAAGAAGACACAAGGAGAGTGAGCAATGATTAAGAAGAAGGTAAGAATATTTATATCCTCATTTTACCATCCTCTACCTCCTACCAGTGGGTTATGATGTTAAAGGAAAATTTCTTTCGTGATATGTTAGAGGTTGAGTATGAGAGGAGGAGGAAGAAACGTGAAGGATCAAGTTTCTAGTGGGAGAAATACCAAAAACAAGTAAGTGATTATTTTAACTACCTTATGATTTTATGGTTGTAAAAGAGGTTGTACCCCTGCGTATTCATGAATTGGGTCTGATTAATAGATAAAAAAGATGAATAAAAGATTTAACTTAAGGTTTGTGATTTAGAAAAAAGAGTCATTATGATATAAGAGAAAGTTAGGTTGTGCGATTCAAGAGATGTTTTCGGTTAGTCTCAAGCACGTGGGAAACAGATTCTACATTTGGTGTGTCTAATATTTTCAACATGTTCAAAATAGGATTTTTGTATGGGATTCAAAGTTTTTTTAAGGTTGAAGAAGGCTTTTTTTAGTCATCAAATAAATATCTTTAAGAAAAGAGTTACTTATATTAATATTTTGGTCATTTTAAGGTCACTTTGATTTTGTGCACCCGGAGAAAAATTATATTGATAATTTTGGTCAACTACCAGGTAGTAACCTTAATCCTCATATGCCTTGTATTACTTTGTATGTTTGTTTTTCCATGATTGTGGACCCATGTCTCATGAAAAGGGACATGCGTTTATGTGCATTCAGTGTGGTCTGGGTTCGGAGCCCAACTACTGTGTTTTTCCTAGCACTGTGGATCCGGGGCTTGCTTTGTTGAGTAGTCCTGCGTTTGTTCTAGGACATGTAGTCCTTCCGCAGTTAACATAGTATACTTGGTATATTGTATTTGTGTTACTGCGCGTATGTTACTGAATGTCTTTATCTGATTTTTTCCTAATTATGATTACATACATACACTGTTTATGTATTACATATGAGATTAATGGTTACTCTGGGATCCATTTATGAATCCTAGATTTTTGTAGAGCTTCTGGAAGTACCTCAAGGACTGTACCTGGTGAGAAGGGTAAGAATGCAGAGCTGGAGTAGACGTTGTTGATGGTGGGAGAGGAAGATTTATTTTTTATTTTATTTTTTGAGATAAGATAATTGTATATTCTTTTGGGCTCATAGACACTAGTGGATGACTGTATATTTTACCCTTTAGGGATTATATTTTGTCACTTGCATTTAATTATACTAGCATTGTCTGAGATCCAACTGGGAAATGCCTTGCCGCAATAAACTCTTATGCATGCTAATAAGTAATAATTAGATGATATTTGGTAATTATAAAAGGGAATCCCTCTATCTGCCACCTGAAAGGGTGAGATCGGTAGGAGTGTAACAGGAACAAGAAGAAATTGTTGAACAACAAGTTCTTCAAGAAGATAATAAAACAACATTAAGGAGATCTACTAGAACAAGAAAATCAACGATACCTAGTGAATATATTGTGTATCTACAGGAATCTGACTATAACGTGGGAGCTGAAAATGATCCTGAAACGCTTTCACAAGTTATGAATTGTAGAAAATCAAACTTATGGTATGCTTCTATATGAAAGATGAGACGAATTTTATGGCATCTAACAGAGTCTGGGATCTTGTTGAGTTGTCTAATGGTGCAAAAGCCATTAGATGTAAATTGGTCTTCAAAACAAAGAAAGACTCATTGGGCAACATTGAGATATATAAAACAAAACTCGTTGGTAAAGGATTCACTCAAAAGAAAGAAATCGACTATAAGGAGACCTTTTCTCTTGTATCTAAGAAAGATTCTCTTCGTATCATTCTAGCATTAGTTGCACATTTTGACTTAGAGTTGTGACAAATTGATGTGAAAACGGCCTTTCTCAATGGAGATCTAGAGGAAGAGGTTTACATGAAACAACCAAAAGGATTTTCCTCTAATGACAGTGAGCATTTGGTGTACAAGCTCAAGAAATCTATATATGGATTGAAACAAGCCTCTCGTCAATGGTATTTGAAATTTCATGATGTTATTTCTTCATTTCATTTTGTAGAGAACATTGTGGATGACTGTATATACCAAAAGGTTAGTGGGAGCAAGATTTGTTTCTTTGTTCTATATGTGAATGATACTTTACTTGCAACCAATGATAATGGCTTACTATATGAGGTGAAACAGTTTCTTTCTGAAAACTTTGACATAAAGGACATGGGAGATGTATCTTGTGTCATTGGCATTAAGATACATAGAGACAAACTTTGAGGTATTCTAGATTTGTCTCAGGAGACCTATATCAAAAAACTTTTGGAAATATTTAGAATGAGGGATTGCTCACCAAGTGTATCTCCCATTGTGTAGGGTGACAAGTTTGATTTAGATCAGTGCCCAAAGAATAATTTTGAGCGGGAACAAATGAAAAACATTCCTTATGCTTCAATTGTAGGAAGCCTTATGTATACTCAAGTCTGCATAAGACCTGACATTGCATTTGTTGTTGGAATGTTAGGGAGATATCAGAGTAATCTAGACATAAACCACTGGAAAGCCGCGAAGAAAGTGTTGAGATATCTTCAAGGGACTAAAGAGTACGTGCTTAAGTACAAACGAAATGATATTTTGGAAGTGACTGGTTACTCTAATTCAAACTGTGCTGGCTACATTGACTCAAGAAAATCCACTTTAGGGTATATTTTTATGCCTGCCGGTGGAGCTATATTATAGAGTAGTAAAAAAACAAACTTTAATTGCTACTTCTACAATGGAAGCTGGGTTCATATCTTGTTTTAAGGCTACCTCACATGGTATATGGATGAAGGGTTTCATTTCTAAACTTAGAATTATGGATTCAATTTCAAGGTCATTGAAGTTATAATGTGACAATTCACCTGTTATTTTTATGGCTAAGAACAACAAAAGTGGTAGTTGAAGCAAGCACATCGACATCAAATATCTAGTCATAAAAGAGTGTGTTAAGAATAAAACAATGGTTGTTGAACACATAAGCATTGAATGGATGATTATTGATCCTTTAACGAAAGGCATGCCTCCCCTTGAAATTTCAGGATCATGTAGAAAGAATGAGATTTGGTTCCTTTATGTGATTTTCGTTATAAGAACAATGTTATTTTAATGAAACTCTATTTGTGATGTTTTCTTATTTCATTTTTGTGCACATATTCATTTTGAGAAATATCATTAAAGTTTGGACCTAAAATAAAGATGAGGTTTATTCATCAAGTTATATGGGCTTGGGAGACATGATGCATTATGATACATAGAAGATAATACTCGTTTTCAGAGGACTTATCGATGTGATTCACGCATTTTGTTTTTCACGATAGTATATGATGAAATGTGTGGACCAAGTGGAAGAATGTATGAATTTTATGTGGTCCATGTTCATTCCCACTATCCCACATTCCTTTGTAATTGCCCACTATCTTATACACGATTATAACCACCTTTGTGATGGGCAAAAGTAATATTAGGGGATGCATATATGTTTTTGGTCCCCTAAGTCTACTTTCACCTTCGGAATACTTACACCATCTACAAAAATGATAGAGAAGACTTAGAAGAACCAAAAACCAGAGTTTTCTTCTGAGAATAAATCAATGGCTAGAGGTATTTTAGATTCTTTCATTTTAATTCCGCATTAATCCAATTGCTATTTGATTATACAAGCATGAATTAGATCATTTATGTCCAACAAAAGTGACATGCATATTTGTGAATTCCCTAATAAAAGGGAATTTGTCCAAAATGGAAAGTGACTTGCATATTAGAGAAGGTGATTTGCATATTAAGGAAGATGACTTGTTTATTTGGAATGGTGACTTGAAAGGTATTCACATATTAAGGAATTTGTACCCTGCCAAAGGTAACTTGCATATAGAGTTTTTACTAGACATCATAGAATGCATTAGAGAATGTTTTTTTAATCACATGGGCAAAACATGAAAAAAAAAAAGTATTATTGATGTAACTTATATTTTGGACCATACATTTCTTTTAGGAGTGCCCTATATTGTATATTGTGAACCATTGGGAGTATTTAGAATTTGCACATTAGGATTGGTGACTTGCATACTAAAAAATGTGAGTGCTTTTGTTAAGGAGTGAGGGTAGTGTGAACATTTCATATATTGTTTTATTTTTACCAAAAGAACCTTAGTACTTCAAGTCCCATTCCCCAAATAAATTTCTAAAAAAAAAAACATCCCACTATAAAAATATTATTATAACATTAAATAATAAAAATAAATCAATTTAAAATATTAAATTCATCGTGGTCCTATAAATTATTTAAATTAAATTTTAACCTCTTGAATTTATTTATGAAAATATTGGGTCAAAATCCCATTGAAAATTTTATTGCAACTCTTGTCCTTAATATAATATTTATTCAACTAATTTTAGGGATTTAAGGATATTTGTTAAGTTAATTAATATACTACTCCCTCCGTCCCTAATTATAGGAGCAATTTAACCGATTTTGGGAGAATTAAGGAGATGAGTTAAATTAGTTAATTTTACTCATTTTCCTAAAATGTCTTATATAAATTTAAAATGACACAAGTTGCCCTAATTATAAGTGTTTCTAATTTGCCTTAGGTAGGGCAGAGCAATGGGCGGGTTGGGTAGCCCATGCCCTAACCCATAGCCCGCCCATTTAATTTTAAATGGGTATGGGTTAGCCCATACCCATACCTCAACTCATTTAAACCCGTGTAAATGGGCTAACATATAAATGGGCGGGTTTCACTGGGTTTTGGGTAACCCATTTATATCTGACTTGTTTATTTTTTGGAAAAAAAAAATACATAAGCATTAAACATAAATCTAAATTCATCATTCTAAATTTTGAAATCTGAATCTTCAAAGTTCAATAATAATAATTCACACAAGAACCTAAATTTAGGCAAGTACCATCATAACATAATTTTGATGTTAAAACTCCAACTTTTAAATTAAAACATTACAACTAAAGTTCAAATGACATGTTTCCATTGAATCTGCATATTTCAGTTGTGACGACTCGCCAGTTAAAATAGGCAAATATAAGAGAAAGAGAGTAAGAGTCAATAGCAATTAGGGTTAGGGTAGTTAATAAAAAAAAAAAATTACACACTAAATGGGCGGGTATGGGCGACCCAAAGGTGTACCCATAGCCCGCCCATTTAATTCTTAGATGGGTTGGGTTTTAGCCCAACCCATTTAATTCTTTTTGGGCGGGCTCAAATTGGCCCAATTACATCGGGCTGTGGGCGGGTTCACTCGGTTATGGGTTTCCTGCTCAGCCCTAGCCTTAGGTTAGATATCCATGACATATTAGTTTATATATGTATATTAGTTGCTTTTTATATAGCCATGTGTATACATATATGTGTGTGTATATGTGTATACATATAGATCTATCTACATACATAGAGACACACACTCATATATCCGCACGCACGCACGCACACACACACACAAATATATGTTTATATGTGTGTGTGTGTTCACACATATATATATTGACACACATAAACACAAATCTACATATATATGTAAACACACATATATATAATGCTCCTAATAATAAGTATAAATAGGGGTATTATAGGAAAAAATTGACAAAATTTAAAACTTGCTCTTATAATTAGGATCAAAACCAACTCCAAAATTTGCTCCTATAATTAGGGACGGAGGGAGTAATTGGTTGGTGCTACTGGAAATGGGTTCCCGAATTCTTTTTTTTTTTTTTTTATACAAACATGGGTTCCCGAATTCTGATTCCCCGGTAGTTAGGAATCACTGAAGTTGCGGAGAGTAGGAGACTGTGAGCGGTTGGATTATATTAACGAAAAGGATCAAACCATGTCGGTAACAATCACTTTATAGTTCCCGTGTTGAAGGAGCTGCAGCCTGCACTCAAATTCCATCTTTTTTAAGAAAAAATAAGAATAATCTAAAGATTTGTTTCACTTTATAACTACATATTTTATAATTTAAAAAAAATAAAAAAAATCAGGTGAGTGGATCACCTAACCATTGTGCGCCATCTCCACCGTGGATTCCATCCTGGGAAAATTTAGAAATGTCCAAAAAACTCGGTAATCTCAGAAGTTTGAACCGACCTGGTTTGATCGAAAAAAAATAGCCTAAGACAGTTTCGGGCAGACTAGACCAGACTGATCTTTTTGGGCTAGACACATTTTTATGATTAGAATCGATTCGACTTCGACATTTAAAATACTTTTTCTGGATTCTAGATTTTATATTTTAATGGAATTTTATTTTTATTATCCAATTCAATCTTTTTATTTATTTTGATTGCGGTTGTATCTACACATCTTATTAGTTTTTTTTTAGTTTATTATTTTTTTAGGGTTGCTAACTCAATGGTAGAGTACTCGGCTTTTAAGTGCGACTCAAAATTTTACACATTTCTATGAAGTAATGGATTCGTCCATATCATTGGTAGACTTTGTTCCATTTATATACAATAATCGCATTGAAGCGGATGTAATTTAGTAGTAAAAGTGTGATTCGTTCTATGGATCCCTTACTAGCTAAGGGGTCCCTCGTTTGATTCATATTCCAATCAAAAACTTTATTTCTTATCTAAAAAGGTTTTTTTTATCCATGTTCAAAAAAACAAGATTTTTTAGATACAGACGACAGCAGTAGGGACAAATCTCATCTATTTTTTTTTAGATCTAGAAGCAATTTGATGAATTACTCCTAAAGGTTTACATAAAAATAGTACTAGTTCGGACTTCCGACCAAGGGCTCAAACCCCTTGGTCTGGTTCAGTCTGACCCGAATATATATATATATATATATATATATATATCACACAATGTCACTCACATTGATATATGCCCTTTGATTTCGACCAGACATGACACTCACACTCACGGACTCCGACTCACCCACTCCCCCTAGCCTAATTATCACTCACACACACGAGCCACACTCTCACACAACTCATCACTAGGGGTGGAAATAGGCCAGGGGTCTGTCAGGGGCTTGTGGCCTGACCTGTTAAAAGCCTAGTCAGGCATGGCATGTCGGGCTTAAAGGCCAGACCAAGGCCTGCTTCGTCTTAACAGGTCAGGTCTAGGCCTCCAAATAGGCCTGTTAGGCCTGACAGGTCAGCCTATTAAGAATCATTATTTTTTTTATAAAAAACATTAATTAAATCCCTCCGGCCTGTTTACATTAGGCCTGTTGTCGGCCTGTATACTGTAGGCTCGTTTACATTAGGCCTGTTGTCGGCATGTATACTGTAGGTCTGTTTGCATTTGGCCTGTTTTCAGCCTGTAAGAAATACAGGCCTCTTAACAGGCCACAGGCCAGGCTTAGGCCAAAATTTTAGCCTGTAACAGGCCACAGGCCAAGCTCAGGCCACTTCCTTGTATAACAAGCCTGGCCTGTTAAGGGTGAGGTCTGGCCTGTTTCCACCCCTACTCATCACTCTCTCTCCTTTGACCTCCCCTCGTGGTGGTGGTCTCAGCGGGTCTTGATGTCACAGACTACACTTGCTCTCGTGTCTCAACGGAGGCGAGACTACACTTGCTCTCGTGTCTCAACGGAGGCGACACCGAAGGAGTCCTAGATCTCAACCAAAAGAAACTTTGAGCGTGAAGGCAAACAAAGAACAAGCACCATCCTCGTTGAAGAAGGGTGAGAAGACTTGCAAAAAGGAAGAGATGAGTGTCGGAGATCGCAAAGAAGACTCACAGAGAGGGGCAATAAGGACGCCGGAGATCCTGGGGGGGGGACGCGGACTCTACGGTGGGGAAGGCTCGCAAAGGTGGGAGAAGATTGGATGGGTATAATGAAAGGGATAATCTTGACAATATGTTAAATTATTGCCTCCCGAAGAAGACCAAAAAAAAAAATCCAAAGAAGTTCTGGACTGGTCTAGGGAGTACACTAGATTAGTCTGATTCGGCTCGAGCTCGAGCTGCTAGACTAGACCAGACCTCGGGTTGACCTGTCCAATCCGAGGTCCTATCAAGATCAGACCTCAAGTTGAGGCCAAACCTGATCCATGGACATCCCTAATTTGGTCATAGTAATATCTTATTTTTCGGTTAAGGTTTACATTATCTTTTTTCTTTTTTATGGAAATTCTTAAGGGGGTATATGAGTTCATCCTAACGTCAATTCCAGGAAGAAACGGTCATGGAAGGGCATTCAAGTTTCCATCCAATACAGAGAAAAGTAATAAGATGAGAAAAATGAGAGGACATGACCAATTCTCTTACAAGAGACTTTTGACCAATTTTCCCTTCTTATTTTTTTCCATATTTCTTATGTTCATTCAAAGATAAAGGACTAAATATGTTTTTTAAAAGCTTTCTCATCCTGCCATTTTCTATTCTCTGATTTTCTCTCTTCACCCAAACAAAACATAAAAGAAAAAGACAAGGATTGTTAAAAACAGAGAAATGGGATGGCAAGTAAACGTATGTGCTAGCTGGGAATTTCAGAGGATTGGAAGAAAAGAAAAGTACTCATGAGCAGGTATATGCGCAATGGGCTTTTGACGATATCATTACATAATTTTTAATAATCATGATATCCATAATAAAGAAAGACCATTACATTATTGCAGCACGTTTAAGAGAGACAATGAGAGAATTGGAAGAAGCAAATACACTTCTGCTTTGGTCCCGTGTACCCAACAAGAAGCCAAACAGAAAACGAACCACAGAGAAGATTGCTAATCATCATCATCCTCACATAAACCAAGCACTAAAAGACAACCTAATAGAAAATGACCACATTCATCCTAACGATAGAGAATGAGAGCAAATGGTAGTAAACAAGGAAGGATGGATCCATCTCAGAGGCTTCTTCATGGCTTCCAGAGGATAGTGGTGTCTGCAATCATGGAAGTGACCACATATGGGTCCATGTTAGAAGCTGGCCTCCTGTCCTCAAAGTAACCCTTTCCTTCTCTCTCTGTCTCCCTGCCAACTCTTATTGATGCACCACGGTTTGCAACACCCTGTCCAATTTCCAATTTAACGAACTAGTGAGATAATTTCTGCGAGAAAATTAAATTTGGGAGGTAAAACTGGATTTTTTCCTACATTTAAAACCAAAGTGAACCCCTTATATGGCTTCCATAGTTAGGAGAAGAGTTAATGGTCGTGCGATATATGTAGCCAACTCCACATAAAACTCCACATAGTAAGATTTGTTTGTTTGTTTTATTGCAAAACATCCAAATCTAATGAGTAAAGAGAGGCATAAATAAATCTTACCCATAAGAAGGTTTGGATGCTGGCAGTCTCGTGCTTTCCTGTGAGACGACGTTCGTTGCCTTCACCATAAGCAGCGATGTGCTCCTTATGCTTCTTGCCCAACTTCTCGATTGCCTTCTTGATGACTTCATATCCTCCATCATTTCTCATGGACTTGGTACTGGCATATTATCAAACGCTTGTCAGGCATGAGGAAAACGAACAAAATAAACTTCATACTACTACTAATCCTCCCATATAGCATCAAAGTTTTTACCTGTAATTTGTGTGAGCACCAGCTCCATTCCAGTCACCCTGTTAGGTAAAAACCCAAAAGAGAAATGTCAAAATAGGACATGGATTTTTGAGAAATCGAAATATTTTGAAAATAGAGTGTTTTTTTTTTTAAATACCGGAATTGGCTTAGGGTCAAAGGAAACCACCACACCAGCAATCTCACAGATCCTCTGTTACCCAGAAATATAGATGTTAGTTGTGATACTTCTAGGCTCTAGCAGAAGAATAAACCTTTAGACCTAGTCAATAAATAATCTGACAAATAATCCAATGGTGACAGAAGAACAATTTCTTTTTGTAGTTTTTAAATGGTTTCCATGAAGTACCTCCAAGATGTAACGAGCGCACCACAATTCGTCACCAGCAGAGATACCAACAGCAGGACCAACTTGGAATTCCCACTGGACAAAGAGATATTGAAAAAGTAAGAAAATGATAAAGATTTGTTCAACAAGAAAGAAGAATAAGAGAATGAGAAATAGAAAGATTGAAATATACTTGGCCAGGCATGACTTCTCCATTGATTCCACTGATGTTGATGCCAGCATATAGGCAGGCTTTGTAGTGTGCATCCACAATGTCACGACCAAAAGCCTTGTCTGCACCAGCACCACAATAGTATGGTCCCTGGTATAATAAGAGAGAAATGTGAAGTAAGCAGATCAAAACTCTACTTTAACCTTGATCATCTCTATAATAAGAGCTCTTTAAGTATCCTATGAGGATCTTGCCACTTGTTTTGGTTTCTATTACTTAGATTTAACATTTAGATAATTCCTACTTAGCAATAGAAAGTCAAATTAAGTGGCTCTACAAAACTTGAAAGGAAGAAAATTTTCACCTGAGGTCCAGGAAAGCCACCAACAGGCCATCCAAGAGGCCAGTTCACATCTTTCTGCAACAAGGTGTATTCCTGTTCAATTCCATACCTATTTCCAGATGAAAAAGGTAAAGAGTAGGTAAAGGCATTAATTATTAACCCAAAAGATTATTACGATACAAACATTAAATTAAAATACAAAAAATACCAAGGTTCTTCCGCAACAACATCAGGATGGCTAAATACTTTTGCAGCAGAGTGTCTCTTGTTTGTGGGAATAGGTTCTCCAGCAGGAGTGTATGCATCACATATAACCTATCGTTCAAAGTCAATTATCATTGAAATGAAAACAACGTAAATATTGCGAAAGTTGTTGAAAAAGCCAAAAACCTACCAAGATATTTTTACCCCTTCTGAATGGATCTCTGAAAATTGCTTGTGGGCTGTTGGTAGGCATAAATGAATATTACAAATAGAATCCAAGCCAACTTACTTAAAAGTATTTAATTTTAGGAAAAAGATTCCAATCAAAGTCACTTTATTAAAAAATGCTTACTATACGATGACTTCACTGTCATCTCCAGGAGCTTGACCAGTGCTAGAACCATCATAATTCCACTTGGGCAGCTTTGAAGGATCACTAACTGGTCCTGGGAGAGTCTGTGTAACCCCAAAACATTTTATATTTGCATAAGTAAAGCAAAACAATATAAAAATAATTTCATCTGAAGGTTCAGAGATTTAATTACTAAATTACCCTTGCTTTGCTCCTCAGGTCCATACCAGATCCACCGATCCTAAAATATCATGAAGGGATCAGAAATAAATTAATGAGTGATCGGTGGAAAAAATAAAGGGAAAGTGTGTTAGGTAAGCAGGGGAGTTAGTTGAGAGAAGCGGAGCAAGAAGTCAGCGTCGTTTTAAGTAACCACTGTGCTAGTTGAAATTATCGTCAATTAAAAGCAAAAGGGAAAATGAAACATAGAGGCAGAAAACCTATTGATGGAGAACGGTAGACTGAATAGAAAATGAAACAAGAGATCAGAGTAAGCTCATACCAAAAAGAAACAGGGGAAACATAAAGAAGAACAAAAGGTCTTCCCCCCTTTTCGTACAGCTCGATTTAATGTAATTTCAAAAGGATCAATACTCGTAAACATAAACCTAAATCACTGTTCTTCTTCTTCTTCTTCTTCATCGAAACGTACATCTTATTTTCTAATAAGTTTTTCCAGAGGTCCAGTAATCGTATGTAGTGAAAAAGGCGGTTTTGAGAAGTAAAACAGAACAGATAATGATCGATCAGAAAAAGACGAAACAAACAGACGATCACGTAATTCATGCATAAAAATAAGCGACAGAAGAAGGCCTACCATATGTACTCAGCGATCACCTTCTCGGTGGTCTCCGACAGGTTAAGGTTGATGAGATCTGAAAGCAGAGACATCTCGGAAACGAAGGTCTTCTTCACAACTATAAAACTCTCACACCCTCCTTGCGCAGACACAGTGACCCTGTCTCTCTCCTCCTCCCTCTGCGTTCCTCAGATTCAACACAGAGCGTGAGCGTGGCTAAATCCTTCATGGGTTTTTATAGGCCGTCTCCTACATGGAAAGTACTCTTATATACACACGGGTCCCATTTATAAGTACCGTTTGACCAAATTGGTCCTATTTATAAATCTAGTTTCAGGTAATAAATGAGATTGTGACAATTTTACCCATATTAATTATACAGAGAAGAAACAATTAAAAAACATCCAATCATAAATGAAGGTAAAATTGGAAATTTACCCCATAATCATTGTGTCAACTATCTCTCATTGGTATGTGAGATTTGGTCAGACTGGACTTATAAATAGGACCAGAGTGATAATTGATTTTTTTTTTTAGAAGATTAAAGAGGATAATTAAATTACTTCAAAGTATTTTTATTTTTTCTTTAAACTAACTAATATAGAATCTAAAAGTACAATGTATGAAATGATTAAATAATTTATTTAGTTTTCATAATCTCTCTAAAAGATATCAACTAAATCTTATAATTATGAGAGAAATAATAATAGAAAACAACTTGCAAAATGGCAATTACGAGAATTAATTAAATAAAAATAAAGTTATTACCAAAAGCAATAATAAAGTGTACAGTCTGTACAGCCAGCAATTTGTCTGCCGTTACATTTATTTCATTTTGTCAGTGAATCTATATATTTTCATCACATAATATTAGATAGTAATATTCATAAATCAATCTCTCAATTCTCTCAAACTCTAATAAAGCATTACCATGTTAGTATTTTTAGTAGTATCTTTTTTGCACAAAATTAAAAAATTAATCTTAAAAGATTAATAGGTCAACATACACTTTCCATAAAAATACATGTTACTTCCTTTAATGTAAATTGTTCAGATTAATGACTTTTCATTTTTTTCCTCCTGTTGTGACATTTTTTATTTATTTCATGAAATGGAGGAATTGGAATGGGAATGGAATCTGGTTAGCGGGGTCCACTTGGGCATGCGGTGGGATCGGTGGAACTGGTTGTGCCGGTTTCCCATTCGGCCATTTATTTGAGTATAGGTTTAAGCAAAATGACACATAAACACCAAATACCAGTTTAAATTGTAAAACTCCAAAATATTTATTAAATTAGAAAAAGACAAACAAATACTCTAGTAGAAATTTGAGATATCAAATTTTGAGAGAGAAGGCTGAAATGCCCTCCTTCTATTTCTCACTATTTTCTTCTCTCTCCTCTTTCTCTACTTCTTCAATGGCATCAACTCCCTCTACCGTGGATTCACCCACCAAGAATCAAACTGTCGTTCTCCTTCGCACCGCTCATCACCATAATCTCCATATATAACCCAAACAAGAGGCATATATTCAAGCAAGACCTCAGATCCGATCGGGTACAGATCGGACCTGTCAACTTGGTTCAGTGCGAGTTGGAGCTTAGTGGTACGAGAAGTCGATCGGCGAGAACGAGCATTTCCTTCACAAAGCCGCAAGAACCCAGACTATAAATCAATAGGAGGTTTAAATCGATTTGATTTGATTTACTATCTTCACACACACATGTTAGTCCTCGTGTATTTTGATGATAACAAACACTGAGTTTTTGATTTAATGAATGGTTCAAAGTGTTTCAGAAATGCTACTCGAGCATAAAACTTAATGCCCAAGCATAGATCAATATTTGGCCAGGCATGCTCGAGCAGAGCAACTATCGTGCCCGAGCATCATCGAGTTCATAGCAAAATTCGAAGGAAAATGCACCATCGAAGCATGCCCGAGCAGAGTGTAAGTAATGCTTGAGCATAGGTAAAGTAGTGCTCGAGCGATGTCGATATACTCTTAAGTTTTTTTCTCTGAATGATTTATGCCCGAGCATGAATATGGCATGCTCGAGCGGTATCACCGAGTCTCTTAGTCTCGCTTCGTATGCCTTGTGCCCGAGCAAGATATTATCATGCCCAAGCAAAGATGCTCGAGCAGGAACATTGTGTTGCTCGAGCAAACATGCTCCTTAACCCTAAGTTGCTCTTGGCCTCAACTATGCCCGAGCATTGTCTCGATGCTCGAGCATTGGCGACACTAGCTTTGAATGATGCCCGAGCATTAAGTCTTGGTTGCTCGAGCATCGGTGATGGTTAATATTTTATAATGTTTCATTCTAGTCATGCCCGAGCAAGGACAATTGAGTGCTCGAGCAGGTGCTCGAGCGAGCTCGAAGGTGCTCGAGCATAGGACGATATTTCATTCTTATAATACATTTCTTCTAAGGTTGCCCGAGCATATCAAGGTCATGCTCGAGCATGATCGTCCTCTATTTGATAAAACGAGATGTTTTCAAATTCAAATCTCTTGGATTATCTACAATCCTTGTTCTATGTCACTCAAAATTATTTAGACTAAATACTATTATTTGAGTGTATTTCAAGTTGTTTAACCATTGTTTGGGTAAAAAGCAAGATTGTGTCAGATGCATTAAATGCATTTGCCTTTTCAAGACGCAATCACAAAGAACCATTCCTCCGATCATCCGAAAGACATTTCGCTATTCCTATATCACAATAAATACTATCTCACAACGGGCAAAATAGAAGGAATAAAGGAATGTGGTGACGGAAAATCAACCTTGTTCATTAACGGCGAAAGAATTAACCAAGCTTCATCCTGCCTAACGGCTATATTCAAGAGTCACAATGGTTAACCTTCAAGCTTCACTAACGGTCATTAATTGCAACATCTATAAATACCTAAGCATTGAATTAGCCAACTACCGAAATGCAGCGCATTCAATTCGAATTTATTACAATCCACTGTTTCATTAACTTCTCAAATATCTTCAATTATTTCGTGTACTTCAGTGTTTATCTTTTATCTACTCTTGAGGAGTTTCTAAACACTTATTTGATTATAGTTTTGTTAAATCTTAAGGTTATAGAACCTTACGTGTGGGTGTACAATTACAACTTGTAAGGGGGAGTGAGTCTTAGTGAGAGGATCATCCGAGTACAGTGTGTAATTGTAATTGTTTTTGAAAGATAGTGAAAATCCTGTGTGTTCTAGGAACTGGACGTAGGTCGAAGAGTTATACCGAACCAGGATAACCTCTTGTGTCTTTCTGTTCTTCTATCTGCTTCTATATTTGGTGTTCTTGATTACTTAGTGAACAGATTTTTATAATCACCTATTCACCCCCTCTAGGTGATATTCTATCTTCAACACAAATTAAGAAAAGAAAAAGAAAATACCACTTGAAATTCGAAATGAACAATATCTGGGTTTTAATGAAGAAAAAGGTGAATAGTAAATGTGGATTTAACAAAAGTCATAATGGGAATAACAAGTTCATTAATGGGATTAACAAGTTCAATAATGAGAATAATAAGTTCATTCTTCAAATGAAACACATGTTATTGATGAAACCAAAATTTGACTACCACTTACAAATTGCGTAATGAGAATAAAAAGTTCATTAATGAGATTAACAAGTTCGGTAAATGTGTTGCCACAGTGGAAGAGAGGGAGAGGAGAGAGAAAAGGAAGATATGGTATAATGGTAAATTCATCAACATTTAAAAATCTCAATTTGATCCTTGTCACCCTTATATCCTTTACAAATTTTAACAGACATTTAGGGATTTTAAAATTTCATTTAGTAATCACTCGTCATTCTCCCTAAATTGAATGATTGATTTCTAACAACAACAAGAGCCTGTTTGGTGTCCGCCTTATCGAGCGTTGATGGCAAAAACACTACTGGGCGTTAGAAAAAAGCTTCAGTGGAAAAAAGCTTAATGGAAAGTGTTTGGGTTGAGTTTTAAGTTTATTGGACTTTAAGTCAAAAAAACTCAAAAAGTCAGTTAAGGAAAAAGCTCCATGGAATTTTTTCAAAAACTTTCAGCTTTTGACATGGTCCCCGCCACTTCTACCACCATAATCCAAACACAAATCATTATTTGCAACCCGACTTTTTCCTACGAGTTTTTCTAAAGTCGATAGTTTTTAAACCCCACTCCCGCCGCCAACCCACAGGCCGAGTAACTGATTATTCCAAGTTGTGGTTTCTGTGTTCAAACGGCAACGAATCACGTGCCGTGATTCAGGCACTTGGATTTGTTGCGTGAATATATGGGAATTATTTAAGGATTAGTATGTAAAATGTACGTGTTTGGTTGGATTTGGATCTAACAAAATAGAATTGGGGGATGATTCTATCACAGATTTTTTTGCTCAAGGGATTCTATCACAGATAAGAGATTCATTTGTTCAAAATCTTGTATGATTTATTATATTGGTTAAAAAGAAGCTATATATGTCTATAAAATAAAAATAAAATTAATGAAATATTAAAAATTCCGGGGATTTTTTACAAGTTATTTTTATTTAAGAATAAATTTATGTAAATTAAAAATAAATTTATTTTTATTTGTATTTTTGAACGACATTGAAAAGAATCTAGATAATCTATTATATTATGTAAAAATATGAAATGAGTTTAATTGATATCGGCTTGATAATATAAATCGTATAAAAATCTAATAATATAAATGGATAAATATTGATATTATACACCACCAAAAAAAAAATTGGACATTAATGATTATATTTATGAATATCGAACTTGATGAAACATGAAAATTTGAAGGGGAAAAAATTATCATTTCAAATGTGGATGATGTGCGGCTTTAATTTTAATTTTAGTTATTTTTTTATTCTGAATATAGGATGTTTAGTGAGGGGGTAATTTGTTACTTTTAAATTTATTTTTATATTTGGTTCTTCTAAGAGCTTATTTGGTATGAGGGGAGGAAAAGTGAGAGGAGGAGCAAAAATGGAACTAGATTTAAAATAAATTAGAAAAGTGGGGTCAAAATGTTTTAATAAGGAGAAATTGTAAGAAAAACTAATTAAAATATTTTAACCTCACTTCTCTATTTTTTTTTAAATCCAACTTATAAGAATTTTCTCTTCCCTCTCTTTCCCTCCAAATCTCTTCACACCTAAAATAATTACAAATTTTATGGTATTTTAAAATAAATATTATTTTTTTCTAGATTCTTTGTTTAATTTTTTAAATCAATTTTTTCCATCAGTTACTATAATATAATTTATTTTCTAAATTTTGGGGAACACACAAAATCTCATCTTCTAGAACAAAGAACATATGCAGCCAAGTGCTTGTGAGTCCTCATTCCAATATGGTATGGTGTAGCATTTCATTGGTTAATTGTTGCATTGAGAAAAGGAAATTCATGGATTCAAATTTCAATAATAGTTTCATTTTAATAATTTAAAAAAGTGAGTTGTAACTTGTAACTATTGATTTAAATAATTATATATTTTAATAGTCATTTAAGTTTTAAACATTTTTATCACTAATATTTTTTATTTTCAAATATTTAAATTGATATTCATAATTGTTTAATAGTTTTTAAAATATAATCATTATTAATTTCCTTATAAATTTTGGCAAATTCAAAAGTGGGACTGCGCATTAGTGGCCCTTGGGCTGTCGGGTCGGGAAGAGATTCGGGCAGGCGGATTGGCTTGGGATCTCACGTGCCCGTACGGAGCAGCACGGCCTCTACGTCCGCAATGCAATGGAATCGAGTTCCACCGACACGTGGCGGTAGCCCTGCCGTTCAACGCAATTTAACGGGTCATTTATCGTGGGACCCACCATCCTGGAAAATTTCACCCATTGAAAATGCCTATGGAATCCGTCCACGATTCGTCAGAATTAGTGGAGCGTGCCGCTACTTTCTAGGCAAAAATGTTGACGCGCTAGTAGAGCACGTGACCCTCCGCACCCTTCTTGGATTTTCTATGGCTCCGTGAAAGACCCGTACATACAAACGTCCCCGGCCACACTTATTTCTCTCTGGATAAAAATACTGTTCCCCCTCATCCTATTCTCTTTTAACATCTATTATAATCATCAACTAATAATTTTTATAAATCAATAAAAATAGTTAAAATTAATAAAATTGTCCTAAAATTTAAGTGACTTTCAATATTATCTCTATTAATCGCATTAAACTCTAATATTATATTAATGATTACTCTCACCCACTACCCTTATTAACTATGGGCATATATGGAAAAAAATAATTAATGTGCTATGGAAACAAGCAAGTGCCTTATAAAAAAGATCAAATATAATTTTTAGTTGGTACCTTATAATAAGGACTAGAGGGAGTAATATAAGATTGTACCTCCGGTCCTAGTTCTAATTAGAAAAGCAAGTTGACTTTTTTAGAGAGATTAAGAAAACTAATTAAATTACTTTAGAGTATTTTTATTTTTTCTTCAAACTAATTAGTTTGACTAATAAACTAATATATAATATAATGATACATAACATATAATATGATTAAGTAACTTATTTAACTTCTTTGATCTCTCTAAAAAAAGTTAACCGGTCTTATAATTAGGACTGGAGGGAGTATATATTTATAGAGTTGATAGATTGTCCTATTTATATAAGATACTTTCATATTTATCAATTTTTTTAATTTACCCCTAATAATCTCCCTCAATCATAATCAAGAAAAAGAGAGGATGAGGGAATTAAGAAAATAATTAAACTGTTTTAGAAATTACATGTCATATTAACTAATATAACTAATAAACTGAATTCACTATTATAATTAAATTAGAGAAATATATCTTATATTATCAAACAATAAAATGAATAATAATATTTTATCCCTTAAAAGAAAGTAAAATAAATTGGAGGATTCAAAACGTACAGGAAGTTGCTTAATTCAATTCAAGGGCTCCACATTCAAATTAGTCTGGCACCTACCAACACCTCATTCAAGTGTGGTCCACAGTGCTATCACTTCGGTAATATGTCATTGTCATGCTTGCAAATGGGGTATTGCGTAGGTTGGTATATGTGTGTGTCTTTGACCCAAAAAAGTATATGTGTGTGTCTATATATATATATATATGTATATATATATATATATATATATGTTTAAATTGTGCTCCCTCTCATCTTTATTATAAGACACTAACTAACAATTATATTTGGTTTTTTATAAGACACTTATTTATTTCCAAACCGGATTAATTTTTTTGTATGTACCTTCGGTTGTAATTATAGAAACATTTTTGTAGTGCAAATTTCACTATAAAAGTATTCCTATAATTAAGATCGAGAGAGTAATTAATAAGGGTGGTTGGTGAGAGTAATAATTAATATAGTATTAAAGTTTAATGTAATTAGTAAGGGTAATATTGAAAGTTACTTAAATTTTAAAACAAATTTATTGACTTTAATTGTTTTTATTGATTTATAAGAATTATTAGTTAATGTTTTATAAAAAGAACAAAGGATAATAAATAGATAAGGTTTAAATCGAGTTTAGCACTTTGGAAGTACTGGTATTTTTCAGGTGCTTCCATTTTTTTAAATATCTTAAACTATTTTTTATATATGTCCAACACCCTAAAATATTTTATAACATAATTTTACTTAAAGCAGTAATTATTTTCAGTAGAAATTTTTTCATGAGGTATTTTGTAAGAGCTTTTAATCTTATCATTAGCTCAAAAAATTACTTTTAAATTATTTTTCCAATAGAGATTTTAGGTTGCTAGATGCAATTAAAAAATTACTTTAGGGTATTATATGAATGTAAAATACTTTAAAATACTGAATGTGGTTAGAAAAAAAAACTTGAGAACACTGGATAAACCATAAAATATTTTTGGATACTAGACACATATATATATATTTTTTTAAAAAAGAGTATTGGATGCATGTTGATTCATGAAAAAAAAATTCTCTCACACTCTCAGGCTCTCAGCTTAGATTAGACTATTGTATTCATGGATTAGATACAGTTGTCATTATTTATGAACAATACATTTTACTATAAATTTTTTACAACTAAAAGTTTATGTGTAGAGTTTTGAACATGGTAGTTAAAAACTCGATTTATCAACTGCGATTTTACGTTTTACGATTTTTTTCATTAAAACGATTTTACTAATTTTCCAAACGCTTTTGTGTTTTTACGATTTTACATTTTATGATTTTTCATTCTCCTTCAATTTTCAAGTAAAATCTACGTTTTCACTACCATGGTTTTGAAAAACTATTTTAAGATTTAGGACATTCGTCTGTGCTTAAAAACATTTGCAGAAAGCTTATTGATCACTAATCAATAAGGTGCTCGTGTTCATAACAGAATTTGAATTCATGATCTTGTGGCTTATTGGTCAAATCCTTATTGATTAGACCACGTTATTTTGAAATTTATATATTATGTATTGAAATATCATATAAGGAAAATTTCACTACAACCTTATGTGGTCATTTAATATTAAACAACCCTCAAAACTTTTGAAATTTTATTGTACCCGTAAAACTAAACTGAAATTAAAAATAAGCATTGATCGGGCTTCGTTTAGTCTAAAAAGTAATTGTGGGTGTAGGAGGTAAAATTTCCAACACAAAATTATTTATAATATATAAGTGTAACCAATGTTGTTAAAAACTAGTTTCTACGTAGACATGAAAAGGGGTAGTAGAAACATAAATAATCAAAATAACTACTCAAAATTCAATGGAAAAAAATCATAAATCACTACTCAATGAAAAACTTTATATTTAAAAGATATAATATAAGTTATATAAACATATAAGTCACACGATATTACTCAATTAAATTTACTAAGAACATCAGCTATCACAATATTACTCAATAATTAAATTTAGCACGAATGTAAGTGAAAAACGGAGGTTTGGCACTTAGAAAATGAATCATGATGAATACACAAGCACAAGGAAGCTAGATTTGGAAGAAAGAACATAATTTCTAGGTACTGTCATACACTCATACTTGACCACTGTGTCACTGACAGGGCAATAAACATGAGTCTTGGAAGATGAAAATTTACTTGACAACATAATTTCCAGCTACTGTAATTTCTAGTGATAAACAGAGGCTTGGCAGATGCAAATCTTACTACCAACCTATCGCAATATTACTCAATAATTAAATTTAGCAAGAAGCCAAGAACACGAGCCTATGCATATCGCTTTCAAAGAGCTAACAAGACGGGCCAAAAACAGGGAGGAAATACGTCTACACAAGTAATAACTAATAAGCACCTTAGTAAAAAGGCATACATAACTGTCGTCGTTTTATTTCCGGTGAGAAACGCGGTGGATCCGACAACTTTTGGACTTGGGTTAGTAGTAGGAAGCACGAGCAATCGAGCAGAGCACGATGAGCGACGGGCCAAGTGGATCAGTCAAGGAGGAGGGTGACCGACGATGCTGTGAGTGGAGGACGACGACACCGTGAGTGGAGACGGCGACGCCACAAGTGGAGGACGGCGATGAGGATTTGGGTTTTAGGGCACTGAAGCAATTGGGGATTTTCGAATGGAATGGGGAAGGGAAGCCAATGGTTTATGTTTAGTCAGTTTTATTTATTATTATTATTATTATTATTATTATTTTTTGACTTTAAGTAAAAACGGTAATGACGGTAGAGACTTACATTTTTACCCGTTTCTACACTAGTTTCAATGAAATAAAAACTTCCACTAGAAAAATTTTTGATATGAAAAATATTCTTTTTATAATCTCTCTTATAAGTATCATAAAAAGAATATTCATTTCAGTACTTGCTTTGCTCGATTCTAAATATAAGACAAAATTGAATTTTTTTAAAAGAGATTAAGGAAGCTAATTAAATTACTTGAGAGTTTTTTATTTTTATTTTTTTTATACTAATTAGTTTGACTAATAAATAAATATATAATTTAAGATAAAAATATATGATATAATTAAATAAATTATTTAGCTTCCTTAATATTTTTTAAAAATCACCGTTGTCTTATATATAAGAATTTAGGGAGTAAAAAAAAATCATGTATCACAATTTAAAATTATACTGCATTTCTAATTTCTAAGTATTATGATATTAAAAAAACTCATTGACCATAATTAGGTTATGTCATGCTTACGAATGAGCCATTTCCATCCTTTTCTTTCTTGCGTGTAAGACATAAGTCCCTCATCATACTCATATTCTTTTTTTCAACTAGTTGTTTATAAAATAATGGATAAAGTTAATTCTTCCTTCTCCCATTTTCAAAAGATACTTATATACGGAGTGCCCCTTATTTATATTCTGACTAGTTAAAATATAAAAATTCATCTTATTTTAATCCATATGGCAGATTAGTCATATGGAAAAATTCAAATTTTATAATTTAATTTAGAAAGAAAAAAATTCATAATTCTCTCAATGAGTTGATGATTTTTAAAAATCATAAAATTTGAATTTCTCTAAATGACTCATTTATCATGTATAATTAAAATAAGATGAGTTGTTATATTTTAATTAGTCAGTACAGATGATATGCGCTCTTAAAATATATAAGTATTTCTCCTTCAATTGTGTTTTCAAAATAATGGGTGTACTTTTATTCTATTTTGAAAAGTGATATGTTAAAAATATTATGAACAAAAAGTCAGAGAGGTTAGCGCATGCATTATTTGAAAGTTGGACGGCCCAAACTTTGTTCCGGATGCTACTTTATGACGGGTTCACATTAGGTACTTTTATTGATATGCTTCTTATATGTATTTTTCTCTCTAATTAGAGGATTAAACATTTTTAAAATTTTTTATAGATTCTATTTATTTAGATTAAATTATATGTTGCATCGTGAAACTTTTTTTTTTTTTTTACATCCAGTATATCAAATTAATTAATTTTCAGTCCGCATTTAGAAATATTTTCCTGTAACTCCAGTATCCTAGAAATTAATTAATTTGAGATACTGGATGCAAAAAAAAGTTTCCCGATACAACATATAATCTAATATAAATAAATAAAATCTATAAAAAAAATGCCTAATTCCTCTAGTTAGAGGGAAAAACATATAAGAAGCATATAAAAGAAAAACACCTAATGTGAATTCCTTTATGATCGTGTTAGGTTGGAAGGGAGGGAATAGAAGGAGAGGAAAAATGAACCATCACCTCATTTAGTTTAAAATTTTAGAAAAGAGGGGAGTAAAAATATGCTTCTCTCTCCCCTTCCCTCCCTTTATTTTGTTTTCCCTCCAAATTTAGGGGTTTTAAAGGGAAGCCAAATACCTGGCTTTGGTCTGAAACTTTTTCCCATCCATTGTGTCCTTTGTGCCAAAACGGCGCCGTTTTGGCTTAAGGGAGGGCAGCTATTTTTGTATGGCCTTTTTTTTAAAAAAAAAAATTAGAATACTGACTGGTATTAAAAAGATATTTCAGGATACTAAAAAAAATACTTTATGATCTTGAAAAATTATTTTAAGATGCTGAAAAAATATTTCAAAGTATTGACTGCAGTGACTGGTTCTAAAAAAAATACTTGAGGATATTAATTGGTATTAAAAAATACTTTATGATATTAAAAAATTATTTTTCAAGATTATAAAGTATTTTTTTAACATAGTTCAATATCCTAAAGTATATTTTTAGTATCAGTCAGTATCTGAAATATTTTTTCAGAAAAAAAAAAAAAAAAAAAACAGCGGCCCTCTTTTCCTTTGCATCGAAATGGTACCGTTTTGGCATAAAGGACACAGCGGATGGGAAGAAGTATCAGATTCAAAGGCAGGTCCCAAATATTAGGATTGAATTGCGCCCATAATCTTTGTCATATCTCATCAATGCCCAGGGTTTCCGTTGCTGCAGCTCCTGGCCTCTCGCCCTCAGCTCCCTTCCTCTGCTTTCTGCCAAAAATGCAAATTTGGACTTTATCATCGTGTTCTCATTCCTGATGCACATTCGGCTCAATAAATTTTGTCGGCAAGTCAATTTCGAGAACCACGTTATAGGGTGATCTAAATCATTTGTGTTGTTGCTCGTCTTTTTTGGCCAGAGCATTGTTGCTGGAGTCTCGTCTTTTTAGAGTGAAATTAGCCATTCGGATATCATGTTTGAGGGAGGGCTGACCAGGACACATAACTCATGAGTCCACCTATAACCTAATATAATTGAGTCATTTTGAACCCAATGACTCATAACGAGGTGGGTTAGAACCTGCCCATTTAAAATTTAAATAGGGCTATAGGGACAACTACAGGCTGCCCGTATTGCCCATTTAATGTAACTTTTCTTATTAACTACTCATCTCATTTCGGATTCTGGTATAAAGTAAAGGTGTTCTTTGACTCCCTATCCTGAATAAATTTATGTTATGATGATCCTTGTCTAAATTTATGTTGTTTTGTGTGGAGAGTGATTATTGAATTTTGAAAATTCATATTTCAAAATTTAGAATGATAAATTTGGATGAATGCTTTATGTATGTTTTTTTCAAAAAAATAAACAAGTCAAGTGTAAATGGGTTACCTAAAACTTGATTAGCCCGCCCATTTATGTGATTGTTAGTTTATACAAGTTTAAATGGATTGAGGTATGAATTTTTTTTGAACACTATTGAGGTATGGATTTAGACTAACCCACATCCGTTTAAAGTTAAATGGGTGTGTTACAAGTTTAGCCTCAGGTGACCCTACCCACCCATTCTTTGCCCTAATCCAAGGAAAGTGGGGAAACAATGGAACGCTAGTTTAAATGCTCCTATCCTTTGATTAAATCTCATCTCTCCGCTTATAAGTTTCACCGTGGCATTCCGTAAATTCATACTTTCATATCTTAAATCTAATTAATTTCTCCATTAATTTCAGATCTCTAGTGTCATTGTTTGTTTCCTCATTTAATCTTAGCGTCTTTGTTCATTCATGTACTGAAGAATTTTAAAAACATAGTTTAAACAAAAAAATGATTTTAAATGCATTTTTCGATCTCATCCATTTTAAATTAATCTCAACCTCGCTTGTTTAAAGCCCTGTCGTCGTCGCTCATCTGAACCCCCGACGTCCGTCGCTTCGAACACCTAGCCTTCGTCGCTTTTAAATGCATTTTTCTCTGATTATAAAAGATCATGCACTTGTTAATATGACTAATTAAGTCATAAAATTAAATGAGACTGAAAAGCTTGTTAAAATGAAAATCAGTTGTTGTTACAGACCCTCGGATTATAAAAACTCATGCACTTGTTAATTTGACTCATGAAGTTATAAAATGAGGCTGAAGAACTTGTTAAAACACAAATCAGTTGTTGTGAAAGACCCTTTGATTATAAAAACTCATGCATTTATTAATATCACTCATGAAGTTGTAAAACGATAGAAGAAATTCTTAAAACGCAAATCAGTTGTTGTGACAGATCCTCTGATTATAAAAAAAAAAAAATTATGCACTTGTTAATATGACTAATGAAGTTGTAAAATGAGGCTGAAGAACTTGTTAAAACGCAAATCAGTTGTTGTGATAGACCTTATAATTATAAAAACTCATGCACTTGTTAAAATGACTCATGAAGTTGTAAAACAAGGTTGAAGAACTTGTTAAAATGTAAATCACTTGTTGTGACAGACCTTCTCATTTTAAAAACTCATGTACTTGTTAATATGACTGATGAAGTTGTAAAATGAGGCTGAAGAACTTGTTAAAACGCAAATAAGTTGTTTTGACAGACCCTCCATTTATAAAAACTCATGCACTTATTAATATGACTCATGAAGTTGTAAAGCGAAGCTGAACAACTTGTTAAAACATAAATCAGTTGTTGTGACAGACTCTCTGATTATAAAAACTCATGCACGCACTTGTAAATATGACTGATGGGGTTGTAGAACAAGGCTAAAGAACTTGTTAAAACACAAATTAGTTGTTGTGATTGATCCTCTGATTATAAAAACTCATACACTTATTAATATGATTAATAAAGTTGTAAAACGAGGTGGAGAACTTGTTAAAATGTAAATCGGTTGTGCTTGACGACCCTCTAATTATAAAAACTCATGCACTTGTTAATATGACTAATGAAGTTGTAAAACGAGGTGAAAAACTTTTAAAATGCAAATTAGTTTTAATGACAGACACTTTGATTATAAAAACTCATGAACTTGTTAATATGACTTATGAAGTTGTAAAACAAGGCTGAAGAACTTGTTAAAATGCAAATCAGTTGTTGTGATAGACCTTCTGATTATAAAAACTCATGCACTTGCTAATATGACTCATGAAGTTTTAAAACGAGGCTGAAGAACTTGTTAAAATGCAAATTAATTGTTGTGACAGACCCTTGGATTTTAAAAACTCATGCACTTATCAACATGATTGATGAAGTTGTAAAAATAGGCTGAAGAACTTGTTAAAATGCAAATAAGTTGTTGTGACAGATCCTCTAATTATAAAAACTCATGCATTTTTTAATATGACTAATGAAGTTGTACAACGAGACTGAAGAACTTGTTAAAACTCAAATTAGTTGTAAAACAAGGCTGTACAACTTGTTAAAACACAAATAAGTAGTTTTAATAAGTTGTTCAACCTTGCTTTACAACTCCATGAGTCATATTAATAAGTGCATGAATTTTTATAATCAGACGGTCTGTCACAACAACTTATTTTCATTTTAACAAGTTCTTTAGCCTTATTTTACAAATTTATGAGTCATATTAACAAATGCATGAGTTTTTATAATCAGAGGTTCATCACAAATGCTGATTTGCGTTTAACAAGTTCTTTAGCCTCATTTTACAACTTCATGAGTCATATTAATAAGTGTACGAGTTTTTATAATAAGAGGGTTTGTCACAACAACTGATTTGCGTTTTAATAAGTTCTTTAGCCTCGTTTTACAACTTCATCATTCATATTAACAAGTGCATGATTTTTTATAATCAGAGAAAATGCAGATTAAAAGTGACGAGGCTAGGGGTTCGGAGGAGCGACGAAGGCTCGGGCTTTGGAGGAGCGATGGAGGCTGAGGGTTTGGAGGATTGATGGAGGTTGGAGGTTCTAAGGAGCAACGGACGCACAGACAAGTGACAAACACAAAACGCACGAACGAGCTGAGCCTCTTTCTCTTGTGCCTTTTCCTTGTTTATTCTTTGGGAGCAACTTTGACATTTTCACATTAACAACTAATCACACAAAAGTCCCTGAGGATTTTTTTGATAAGGGAATTTGGTATGAGACTTTTTTGTGATACTCTATGATCCTTAGGACCTGATAATGATTGTCCCAAAATATTTCCTGGTATATCGTCCCATCATATATTTATTTTATTTGGAAGATTTATATTATGGTTCCGAAATATTGCCTTTTGATTCGATTTTTGGAATCATTCTTCATCCTCAAAATGGTTATGGCATTTTGTTCCAAAAGCTTGCTACTTCCCCTTCGGTGATCTTGCCATGGCGATGTTGTTGTTGGCTCCGTCACCAATCACCATTCTTTCTGACGCCAAGCTTCGTTCAAATCCGACGCCAACTTAGTACTGTCTTGCATGATTTGTGTTGCAAAGAGCAAATGCTTATTCTTTTTTTTTTTTTTTTTTTGTGAGTTACCGACGAATCTGTGTTTGATTGAGATGAACTAGGATTAATTTGATGAATGATCTTTATTTTTTAGAGGGCATTTTTAATAATTTCACAAAGGTAGGGAGGGTTTGAATCAAGGCATTTTGGTAATTTCAAAACAATAGTGTTAGCCCCACCTCTAAAACTAACGGGTGCACATACTTATGTGTCAATTATGTGCTCATACCTCTATTAGAGGTATGAGCATATTTTTTAATTTTTTTTATATATTGTATTTATTTAGATTTAAAGTATATGCTGTTTTTTGGAAAAAAAATTTCACCTAGTATCTCAAATTAATTAGCTTCCAGTTCTACATTTATTTGTAACACCAGTATCATGGAAAGTAATTAATTTTGAGATACTGGGTGCAAAAAAAATTCCAGAAAGCAGCATATAATTTAAATCTAAATAAATACAATATATAAAAAAAATTAAAAAATTTAAAAAAAAAAAATGCTCATACATCTAATAGAGGTATGAGCATATAATTGGGCACATAAGTATATGCACTTAATGTGCATTCAAAACTAACACCTTCAGGCAGAAATTAACGACTTGTGACTTTTGCCCTCATTTTCAAATTCATCTATACTTTTGCCCCTCTAAAATCAATTGGTATTGAGAGCACTTTTGGTAAAATTTTATATGCATTTTTACACCTTAACCCAAAAATATATATTCACACCACAAAACCTCAAACCTTGGTGAAAAAAAAGAAAGGGAAAAAATTAAATAAAAAGAGATTGAACTAAAATAAAATAAACTGACATTTATTTTAATTTTAGAAAACTATAATTTATTATTATAAATATGAAGTTTTATTATTTTATTCTAAAAATTTGATATTAGCGTGAAAACCTATATGACTAATTGAAGAAAAAAATTATACATATTTTTAATGAAATTATATTATTTTATTTATGATCGGTTTGACCCTGAATTGATCTATTAACCCTTGAGCCACTTCCAAGACCGGTTGGGTTCCCGGTCCGGTTTTTTAGACCTTGGAAAATCCACACATCTTGCTGTACAGAAGTTTATTAATAAGTACTATTTTATTTCAATTAAAATTTATTCTAAATGTTATGGAATAAAATACTAGGCCACCCAAGGTGTGGCCCAACAGGAGACATCTAACACATTTGGGCTTGGAGGCACCAAAGGCCCAACAAGTCCAAACCCTAACCCTAAGGTAGCCTCTATATATAGTTGGTTAACCTAAAGAGGTACACATCTTCTAAGCTCTCTCTCAATTGCATATACTGCACACGAGCACACACACCTCCCCCATTGGCTAAACGCCTCCGGTAAACCTCGAACTACGTGGACTTTGATCCCTCCTCAGGGTACGTAGGCCCTAGGTATCGCACCTAGGTCAAGTCCCTGTGCTTTGTGATCTCAGATCCTCTTCGGTATCCAATCTATGGATGCTTGGGGGAGAGCTATTTGATCCTACATCCACATCCTAGCCCACCTAGGGTTAGGGTTTATGTTCTATGACAGAACATTGGCGCCGACCGTGGGGAATCGGTAAATTTTTGATTCCCGCGACCTAAAATGGCAAATGATTCAGATTTATGAATGTTCGAATCTGATTATTGGAGTCTAGAAAAGCCCTAATCCAGAATCTAATTCTGATCAAGATGGCAAGAAGAGGGAGGCTGCGCTGAAGTTTTCGGAAGACATTGTTGCGCTAATCCTTCTTTTTGTTTCTTATAGGAAGATGCCTTTTGAATTTGTTCATAGGAAGTTCCTTCAAAACTACCAAAAGCAACAATCTCTGCTAGGAATTGCCTAAGCAGTAGGAAAATTGATTATTTCTCTGGCTCACTCCCGCTAATAACCTGACGTTGCGGTGTAAAATTATGTCTCCAAATTGTTTCTCTTTCTCCGGCTCCACTAGAGGATGTTTCCTGATCTTGTTGGCAGTATGAATAACAGTTGGAATTTCGGCACCTCTCCGATCAGAAGCCCTCAGTATCAGTGCGTATGTTCTCATGGTCATATTCATGATCCCAGGTGGTGAGATTGATGTAAGACTTTGGCCATTCAGAGTTTATCGTGTACCACCGAGGTTAGACACTGAGAAAATATTGCCGAGATCAGATGCCACAGTCTTGTTCCTTAATACTGAGATAAGCAAGCCAAATGCCGAAAGAAGATGCTACGTGGTGGGTCCCGTCTGCTTATGTCTCACGTGAGGAGCTGCATGGCAGGTGTTCGGGTTCGAGGCTTGGTATCACTCTTGTACCGTTTCTGAATATACTCCACGAGGTGTTTCAAAGAACCCTCCCCGCCGAGATGAGTTTCCGAGATAGTCAGGAAGACTTGTTGCTTTTCCAGTGTGCTCCTGCAAGTCCTTGAGGATGCTGGCCTTGCGCTAACATTGTCTAAACTCAGGAAAATATTCCAACCTGAGTGGTATACTCTGAGATTCCCGGTATGCCGAGATTCATTCCCGTACATGGTTTTGATTTCTAGTTGCCGAGTTACTCTTCGCGAAATGATTTAAGGGTTGATGGCCGGGGTCAAGGTAGATCTTCATATGGAGATCCTCTTCATGCAAATACCAAGATCAAGATTCCTGTTATGCCGAGATCCATTTCTCGAGTTTGATAATGTGGTGTTGATGGTGTTCGAGCCAATGGTGTTGATGGTGATCGACCCAAGGTCAGCAATAATGAGAATGCCGGGGTTCTTCAAGATGCTGCCGAGGTTCTTCGTTCATGTAGCCGGGATTCCTCAAAGGTGATAATCAGGTAATACACTGTAACCTGAGATACAAAACTGGGATAGCTCAAAAAGCCGAATTCAAGTACCTCACTGCCGAGGTAGATAAGAAGCAACAAAAACCGAGATGGTGGGATTTCGACACGCCGAGTTAGCAGCATATGCAGTGTTCTAGTCGGTGTTGTGGTGAGACAAAGCCAAGGACGTAGCCATACTGTGAACAAGAGACGTGGAGCTCTTGAATATATCTCGGGATGTACAGAAATGCCGGGATACCCGAGATGGAGTGACGATCCTGAGACGCTGAGATTGGAGATGCCTTGAGATTACAACTGCCAATATAACTTGGCTGAGATTCTGGAAGGCCGACATGCCGATGTATATCCATTGGTACACCGATGTCGAGATTGTGTGCGTGCCAAGGTGTGCATGAGGCTGAGATACAAAACAATGTCGCGATTCTGATATGCCGAGTTTCAAGTTTCTGATACAACGAGCCTGGTCCGTCTGAGCTTGTTCAGAGATATTCCTAGATGCCGAGGATCAGTCTACCGGTTGCTCATCGTGATCTGAGTTCATCGTTCGCAAGACCAACTCGCGACAGGGTTCTGGGTCCCAAAGCTGTATCGATGTCCTTCAAAGATCATCGTAAGATCAGATAATTATGCGCCATCTTGAGACTTCCATTCACAAAGAATAAATCTCCTGTGGTTTAGATGGTAGCTGTGAATCCTTCTTTACACAGAGCATTTCTTGGACTAAGCAGTGCCGGGTTAGTTCTTTTATTTATACAGATATTTATTATTTGTAAATATGATACCGTTGCAGATGCTTAGGCGGGGCATGTGTTTTATACTTTTCCTTCATTCAAATCGGATTTCATGTATTATTGCCTCTGACTCAAAATTCAAAGCCGTGCAAATTTGCATTCACGATGTATGGCATAATTGCATTACCACGCCAGATAATACCTTTATGAGACACTGTTACGAGTCCTTGTGAGGGAAAACAAGTGGGAAGTTATTGATGACATTGCAAGAGATTGTTGGTGTACTCGGCAAATGAGGTTGGTGGCTTGAAGGATGTGGGTCGACCTCGTGAAAGCACTAATGCCGGGATGTTTCAAGTAAACCTTCAAAGCAGCTTGTCAGAATCTTTTTAAGGTTTAATGGCACATAATGCCGGGATGCTTCAAGTGATTTCCGGGATCGAATTACGGTGGGGTACTTAAACCGAGATAACAGTCCTATGCTGAGATACCGAGATGTGGAATCCAGAGGTATAGAAGCCGAGATATATATTTCAAATCAGCGGAAATCAGGCGTGTGTCCGAGACACTATGTCGGGAAAAATCTGATAGTGTGAAACCAGGAGCGAGATATTATCCAAAGTACGCACCTGTGATAAAATGAGATTGGAGAAGCGCAAGGGCCTGGATTGATCATTGCCCAGGGCATCTCATCGCAATAGCCAAAGTCATCATTTAATATATATACACAGAATTGACAAGGAAGAGAAAGCTACTAGGAATCATCTCCTAAATTAGTGAATACCCTTTTTTTTTTGAAGACACGGCCGAGATCAATCCCGTGTTTTCTCTCGTTTAATTTACCATGCTGTCATCTCCATTCAGTGTATTCAATTTCAAGGCCAGCCTATTTGCAACATCGATTGTCGAACTGATCGTATCTCTGGTGCTTGTTAAAACTCGCAAGACAGTAGCAGAATATGAAGGACTGGACACTAGCCTGTTCAGCAATATTAGTATCTCAACATCTCTTGTAAATGTCATTCTCAAGCACTATCATCTAGAGGTACCTCTCAAACGTCACCTATTGATATTACTTTTGAAAATGATCGTTTTCAGGGACTTCAATTATTTAATTGAAGAAAAATAACATATGAATGATCTCCATCCTGATTGTTCTAAGTGTTATTGTTCATGGTGTGATGAGGGGTTGCACGTCTATACTGCTCCTCCAAAGCATACTATATATATACAAAGTTCCATAATAATCAAATATAGGACCTGTAGTCATTTAATGGCCATGCCTTTTTGCTGCATATATGTGGGATTGAAAGTGAACGTCATATTTCCAAAGGAGATAGTTTTTACAAACTATATTATTTGGGACTATGCGATTAATAATTTTTAGTACTTGGCAATGATGCGGCATATAGTATTATAGAGTAAGCTACTTGGAGTTGGCAATATTATCTTGCTGACGTTTTCTTCTTGATGAGCATTTGAACAATCTGAAGTACTTGGTAATGATGACCGGAGGATTATTAGATCCAGTGGCATTTGTTTATTATCATTTATATATGGCTCATTGTGCCCAGAAGTTACCTTGGCGTGATATCCTTGATTTAAATTGAATCTAGTTTAAATCGGGGTCCGTGTAAAGCTAAGAAGGCGGACTCGATTTAAACTGAGTCTAGTTTTAATCGGGACCCATGTGTCAATAAACATGTAGAATTCTGAGTAAACAAACTCGTTTTCGAAAATCATGTACAAGTTAAACATGTAGGAATCCGAGGTACATAAACCCGGTTCCGAAAATCATGTCCAAAATAAACATGTAGAAGGCAGGGAAATGAAACCCGTCTTCCAAAATCATGTCCAAGTTAAACATGTAGGAATCCGAGGTACAAAAACCCGTTTTCGAAAAACATGTACAAATAAAACATGTAGGAGTATGAGGTACATAAACCCGTCTCCAAAAATCATGTCAAAGCTAAACATGTAGAATTCAGGGTAAAGAAACCCGTCTTCGAAAATCATGTCCAGTTTAAACATGTAGAGGGCAGGGTAATGAAACCCGCCTTCCAAAATCATGTCCAACTTAAACATGTAGGAATCTGAGGTACATAAACTCATTTCCGAAAATCATGTCGAAGGAAAACATGTATGAATTCAGGGTAAACAAACCTGTCTTCGAAAATCATGTCCAATTTAAACATGCGTGAATTCGAGGTGCACAAGCCCGCTTTCATGAATCATGTCAAGTCTATTTTATACAATTAAATCCGCACTCCTTAGTTGGATCCCGGATAAATTGTGGAGTCTGTTCCTGCGAAAGAGATGAAGGCGGATCCCGGCTTAACTGAATCTAGTTAACATCCGGTTTCCGTAGAAATAACGGTTAAAACGTGATCCTTCGAGACATGGTAAAACCAGATCTAACGGTTAAAACGTGCACCCTTTGGGACACGGTAAAATCGAGATAAGTTCTGTTTAAAGTTTTGCAGGAAACAAAGACAGAAGACGGATCCCGGTTATACCGAATCTGGTTAAAATCCGGGATCCGTGTAAAATTTCGGAGGAGGACTCGATTTAAATTGAATCTAGTTTAAAATCGGGTGTCCGTGTAAAGTTAAGAAGACGATCCCCGATTTAAACTGAATCTAGTTTAAAATTAGGGATCCGTGTAAAGTTAAGAAGGCGGACCCGTTTTTAGCTAATCTAGTTGAAATCTGGGGCCCGCATTGAGGCGGCAAGTCTATTTTAGGTTCCCTTATTGGAATCATTTTGTGATGGCAATGCCGCCAATTTTATTTGATTGAGTTTGGGTAAACAAACTTGTTTTCGGAAATATAAACCCGGAATCTCGGTTGTTAAAGTAAATAACCCGGAATCTCGGTGTTAAAGTTTATAGCCCGAAATCTCGGAGTTCAAGTATCTAAACCGGAATCTCGGTGTTAGAATAAATAACATCCGGAATCTCGGTGTTAAAGTTTATAGCCCGAAATCTCGGAGTTCAAGTATCTGAACCGGAATCTCGGTGTTAGAATAAATAACATCCGGAATCTTGGTGTTAAAGTTTATAGCCCGAAATCTCGGAGTTCAAGTATCTAAACCGAAATCTCGGTGTTAGAAAATAACATCCGGAATCTCGGTGTTAGAATACATAACCCTGAAATCTCAGTTTAAAATAAATAAACCCGGAATCTCGGGTCTACACGCACGGAATCCCAACAATGACGAACACCTCGTCCGGATTTGACAAGTAACACATCCTGGCAGCTCAGAAACCTGAACTTCCAGGCTGGGGGGCAACAGAGTGGACAACGATTTGTTGAATGGAACGATTTGTTGAATGGAAGAGCATGCTATCAATAACCGACATTAATGCAAAACCAACAAGTTTAACGCAAGCTCGGACAAGTATCCAGAATGAGCACGTTGAACGGTTTGCACAAATAGTAAGTATTTTCCATTTATTGTGATTTGCTTACATGTTATTAAATGCAGGAATATAAACCAGACAATTAGCCCGGAAAATTGCTACGAAAGCAAAGTCGGATTCAGGGGATCTCGGAAAGCAGTCAATTAATCTCGGCAGCTCAGAGACCTGAACTACCGAGCTTGGGGGCAACTGTTATGGAATAAAATACTAGGCCACCCAAGGTGTGGCCCAACAGGAGACATCTAACACATTTGGGCTTGGAGGCACTAAAGGCCCAACAAGTCCAAACCCTAACCCTAAGGTAGCCTCTATATATAGTTGGTTAACCTAAAGAGGTACACATCTTCTAAGCTCTCTCTCAATTGCATATACTGCACACAGAGCACACACACCTCCCCCATTGGCTAAACGCCTCCGGTAAACCTCGAACTACGTGGACTTTGATCCCTCCTCAGGGTACGTAGGCCCTAGGTATCGCACCTAGGTCAAGTCCCTGTGCTTTGTGATCTCAGATCCTCTTCGGTATCCAATCTATGGATGCTTGGGGGAGAGCTATTTGATCCTACATCCACATCCTAGCCCACCTAGGGTTAGGGTTTATGTTCTATGACAGAACACTAAATATGTTTTAATATGATACTTTGAAAGAAAAATGACATTGGTCGTAATGATAATCATGAACTTAGGAATGGAGAATTAGTTTAATGTATGGGAGCTAGGCATGTTCTATGTCCATTTTCAGAGTTAGGTGCAGTGGTTGGATGGAATGAATCATTATATAATTTTTAAAAAAATGTAAACCCCGACTAAACTTAATCAAAAAAACATATTATCTCCGATTTTAAATATAAGACATAATTTACACTACAAACTATGTCATATATTTAGGACCGGAAGAATCTAATTATTTATTCTATTTTAAATATAAGATCTAGTGTAGATGTGAATTTTGGTTCTAAATATAATTTTTTTAAGGATTAATATAATTTTTAGTCTTTATAATTTATTTTTATTTTGATTTTAGTCTCTTAAATTTACTCTTTTAAAATCGTTAGTTTTTATAATTTGAAAAGGATTTAGAGACGAGTTACTGAGTTATGTGAGATGAGGTGGCAACACACACACATATACTGGTATATATCACTTAGTGCTCACCCGGACAAAAAAAAAAAGTTAAAGTATACGTTTAGTTCTTCATATTTGTTTTTAGTATTATTTTAGTCCTTTAAATTTGTAAAGTGCATGTTTAGTCCCATAATATTAACACCGTTAATTTGATTTAACGGAAAGTACTGACTCAACAATTTTAAACGATGACGGTACAATTAAATGCTAACCAAGCATGCTTATATTGTACTATTTTAATAAATTAATATTTTAAATTCTATTAATTAAAAAATATTTAATCTTCACAAACTGTTTTACGGTTTTTCACAGTTTGTGAAAATTAAATATATTCTTTTTTTGTCGAAGAAGATTAAATATTTTTCAATTAATAAGAATTAAAATATTAATTAATTAAAATACTAACATATAAATTGCTTGATCAACATTTAATTACACCGTCATTGCTTAAAATTGTTGAGTCGGTATTTTTGGTTAAGTTCGACTAACAGTATTAACATTAAGGGACCAAATGTGTACTTTACAAACTTAAGAGACTAAAATGATACTAAAGGCAAATATAAAGGACCAAATGTATACTTTAACTTAAAAAAAAAAAAGGAAAAGAAAACAAAAGAGACCCAAAAATGTTTTTTTGTTTTTGATACAGACCAAGAAATGTTAGATGAAAAGGGAGCGGCTTAGATCAAAGGCGGGGAGATGTGTTGGCCGTCACCGAGCCTGTCAAACTCGCCGGCGTTCCTCTTGACAAAGGTGAAAGGACGAACTGAGGTCTCATTTTGGTGGACATTTGAATAAATTATTGAGTTCCAATAAAAGGGGCGTTGTCTGCCGTCTAAGGGCGCTCTGATCTGAAGTATAAAGCAAGTATTAAGTTTGAATAGCTCCAATGTTTTCTCCTTTTTCGATATTTGTCTTCTTTAGCCGTTGAAAGCGGCATCCGAAGTCATGGTGTTTATGTAGCTGATCTTTGTGCTCCTTATTCTTATAAGGAGGTGTGTCCTATAGGGTGAGTTTTGCAACCAACACCTTTTTTCATGTCACTTCTAACCTTATGTTCAAGAAGCCGTCGGAGCTTTTGATGTTACTTTTATTCTCACATGTTTTGTGGTGATTAGCTTTCCTTACATTTGTTTTGATTTTGTTGTATTTTGTAGTATTCTTGTTTGTTTTCACAGTGTAATCGGCAGGGGCGGACCCAGGAAATTACAGAAGGGGGGGCACAATTGGTGGGGGGATTCGGGGGTTCGGGGCGCGCCCACAATTTTTTTAAGGAAAGTTTTAAATGCATTAAAAACAAAAGAATATAAACAAGAAAAATATATATATATAAAAATATTTATGAAATCAAGTGAATATTGATGATGTAATAAAAGAGGAAATTAGTTTACAAACTTGTCATTTAGAAAAGCAAGGTTAAATACTGTTAGAAATGCAGCTATATAAATTACAATGAAGGGTGGACACTCAATAAGTTCAAGTACATATATTTTAATAAACAAAATAATATTATATTATAATAAAAATAATTACAATGTCATCCTTCTAGGCCTTATGTTTTGGAATTCCATCATAATTTCATTATTATCAATGCTATCAAATACATATTTTTCAATATAAGGTACTAATTAATCATTCAACCATTCATCTTCATCCGATTACGAAGTGCAATCTTGATTTATTAAGGGTGGACACTTAATTTAAGGGTGGACAATCATTCAAATATGTATTAATTCAAAGAAAGTACATAAATAATACTAATGCTAATGAAAATTTGAAACCATTATATTCAAGTTACTAATTCTAACTCCTTTAACTTGAATTTATTTTTTATTTTTTTTTAAAAGCCCAAAATTTTTGGGGGGCACTTGCCCCCCCAACCATGAACGTGGGTCCGCCCATGGTAATCGGTATGCGTTGTTGTAACTTTTAATATTAGTATTAATATAAATTTCATTTTGACCAAAAAAAGCAGCATCCGAAGCACGAGCAGCATGGCGCGCAGAGGCGGACCTAGGTTATCAATTGGGGGGGGGGGCAAGTACCCCCCAATTATTTGGGATTTTTTTAATTAAAAAAATTAATACATGTTTAAATAATTGTCCACCCTTAAATTAGGTGTTCGCCCTTAATACATCAATGCTACACTTCGTAATGGGATGAGGGGTGAATGGTTGAATGATTGTTTAGTACCTTATATTGAAAAAAGATGTATTTGATAGCATTGATAATAAAGCAATTATGATAGAATTCTAAAAAATAAGGTTTAGAATGATGACATTATAATTATTTTTATTGTAATATACTTTTTTTATTAAAATATATGTACTTGAATTTATTGGGGTTAAGGAGCAATTTTACACACGAGCTTTACCCCCGGGAGCGCCCAGCACCACGAGCTTTTTTCTGAAGCAAAAGTACACACGTGGTTACGTTTTGGGAGCGCTCAGCACCACGGTCGTTAGTTGACCGTTAGTCAACTGTTAAGTTGGATGGAAATGAACAGTAACTCGGGTAAAATTACACTTTTTACCCTTAGTTTTAAATAAAAATTACACTTTTGCCCTAAGTTTTTTTAAAAAAAACTAAAAATACCCCCTCCCCCCGGTGGGCCCCACCGCCGGCGGTGGTCGGCCTCCGGCAGCCACCACCACCGCCAGCGGTGGTGGGGCCCACCGGGGGAGGGGTTATTTTTAGTTTTTTTTTTTTTTAAAAAAAACTTAGGGCAAAAGTGTAATTTAAAACTAAGGGCAAAAGTGTAATTTTACCCGAGTTACTGTTCATTTCCATCCAACTTAACAGATTGACTAACGATCAACTAACCGTGGTGGCTGGCGCTTCAAAACGTAACCACGTGTGTACTTTTGCTTCGTAAAAGCTCGTGTCTGCCGGCTTCTGAAAGTAAAGTGTGTAAAATTGCTCATTATCCCAATTTATTGAGTACCCACATTTCATTGTTATTTATGTAGCTGCATTTATTTCTAACAGTACTTAGTCTTGCTTTTCTAAATAACAGGTTTGTAAAATAATTGTCTCTCTTATTACATCATCAGTATTCACTTGATTTCATAAATATTATTTTGATATATTTTATTTCTTGTTTATATTTTTTTTATTTTTTAATGTATTTAAAACTTTCCTTAAAAAAAATTTTCGGGGACGTTACCCCCGAACCCCCAAATCCCTGCCAATTGTGCCCCCTTCTATAATTTTCTGGGTCCGCCACTGATGGCGCGACTCATGTCTCACCCATCGGCTTCCTCTTCACACCCTCCATCTTATGGTATTTTTTGCTACAATCCTTATTAAGACAATGTAAATACTTTTTTTTTTGGATAAATTATTAAAGATAATCATTGGCTACTGTGTTTATTTAACAATATATAGTAATAATAATAATAATAATAATAATAATAATAATAATAATAATAGCTAAATATTATTAATGAGATATGGGAAGGTCAGATAGATAGCCATTGGACGGCCCTTTCTTTCCCATGAATAGCGAAATAAATGAAAACGCAAAATTGTGGTTTCAGGTCACCAAAAGGCCACCAAAGTTTGTTTGATTAATTAATTAATTAATTAATCAATAATTCAAATGTCAATAGATGGAAACATACGAAATTGACTCGTTCCTTTTCTTCCAATAAAAAAATTAGCTGACGAGTTTCACACGGCAGTCATGCATGGCGGTCAGTCCACTCTCCGGGATGCGGCATTCAATTTCAAATTGCAAGAGCTTTTTTTCCCCCTTTTTTTCCTTTTTTTGCCCAGCAAAATTGCAAGAGCATATTATGAATGAAGGTAAAAAAAAAAAACATATATAATGAATTATTTGATGAGGTAAGAAATATATTATTGTTATAACAATAAAAAAAGCATAAGAGCTAGATTGACATGAGAGAGATAGATCAGGAAGATTGAGAGAAAGTTGGAAGAGCTTTCATTCACTTCATTCTTTTTTTCTTTTTCTTTTTTGTTTAAAACATTCACTTCATTCTTTGATATCAATACGTTGTACATGGCCTGTATTTATAAGCCTCTAACCATTGAATTCTATACGGTTTGAGTATAATAGTATTAATCATATGAAACTTCCACAAACCATTTATTGGGGAAGTTATAGGTTTAGAGCACCGAACACATATGGAATTCTAAAAATGAGATGTTATGGAGCGAATGATATATGAAAGACCAAGAGTTAGATAGTTTATGGACATCCACATCATATAATATTTACAACAATTATAGAATTTTTACTATTTTTATTAACACAACTATGCATCTATATTGAATTAAGGGTTAAGGAGCAATTTTACACATGAAGTTTACCCCCGGGAGCGCCCAGCACCACGAAGTTTTTTCAGGAGCAAAAGTACACACGACGTTACGTTTTGGGAGCAAAAATACCACGGGTCGTTAGTTGACTAACATCCAAGTTAACAAATAACTAACGGTCAACTAACCGCCCGTGGTATTTTTGCTCCCAAAATGTAACGTCGTGTGTACTTTTGCTCCTGAAAAAACTTCGTGGTACTGGGCGCTCCCGGAGGTAAACTTCATGTGTAAAATTGCACCTTAACCCTTGAATTAAACCAAGTTATAGGTTTTTTTTTTCACTTTTTAATTGCTGATTGATAATTTTGATCCTCTCAATTGTTATCTATGCCAGATGCTTTTCGGACAATAGTTGGTTGGCAAATTTACACTTTAACCCTTGTAAGTAAGATCAAACTATTAACAATTTCACGTTCTATTTACAAAGAACTTTCTTTTCCTTTTTCCCCCCAAGCCACTAAACTAGGATCATTTAACTAGGGATGGCAAAATTGAATAGTTTACCGCATCAGATGTGAGAGAAATAGGGAATCTGTATCGAATCTTATGTACGGTCTTCCAATTTTTCAATTACAGCTGTTTGGCTCGTGACTCCCTGCTTAACTTTTATCGATGCTGGAGTTGACATTTACAACACATTGTGTGTTTGGCAAAGCGCGGGTGGGAAATTACTTACTCCCTCCTGTCCTAATTATAAGACATAATTGATTTTTTTGAAGAAATTAAGGAAACTAATTAAATTACTTTAGAATATTTTTATTTTTATTTTTTTTCTTCAAAGTAATTATTTTGACTAATAAACTAATATATAATCTCAAGAAACACAACATATAAAATGATTAAGTAATTTATTTAGCTTCCTTAATTTCTCCAAACAAAGTCAACTATATCTTATAATTAGGACCGGAGGTAGTATTATTTATAATTTGACTTGTTATTATGTAATTTGATTTGTTTGGATTGGTGATAATATAAATAGTTTTTCTGGAATTTAATCTTGTTTGGCATAATGGTAGTATAAGTGATTTTTGAAATAATTATAAGAGAAAAATTAAAATTACAAAAAAGTGAAAAATTACTACTTGAAAAATTTGACAATGCTTAAATGCATAATTAGATCAAATAATATTACATAATTAACTGGATTACATGTCCCGTCATTTGGTCTCTAATTGTGTCACTGATATGATCTATTGTCATGGTAGAGGTGGCAGCAGCGATGACAGATGGTAGTGGTAGCGGTAGTGGAGGAGGAGGAGGTGGTGATTGTGGTGGTGGCAGTGGCAACGATAGTTACCATGGTAGAAGTGATGACAACTCTAGAGGCGGCGACGAGGGGAGCAGTAGCGATGGTGGAGGGGAGGTAGTGGTGGTAGCAACAACAACAATGACAATAGTTGTCATAGTAGAGGTTGCATTAACAACTAAGAAGAGCGGCAATGGAGGAAGAGGTGGTGGCGATGGTAGTGATAGGGGGGGCGATAGCAGTAGTGGATGAGGATGAGGTAGTGGTAATGGCGGTGACAACGATGATGACAATTATCATGGTAGAGGTGGGAGCAATGAAGGTGGTGGTGGCGGCAACGACAAAGGGGTGGTAATAGTGGCGATGGAGGAGGAGGATGAGGTGGTGGCGACGGCAACGACAACAATGGTTGAGGTGGCAGCGGCGACAACGGGGCGGCAGTTGTTGCAGTGAAGGAGGAGGAGGTAATAGTGGTAGCGGTTGTGGCGTGGTGGGTGGAATAATACTAGTGAAATAATAATGAATGAGACTAAAGGGTAAACTGAACTTTTTCAACCATACAATGTGGTGGTAATGATTCATAGAGGGGAGGTACAAATACCATACTAAAGAGGATCAAAACACTCTTGTCTTGGTAATGTATTCATGATTACCATTATAGTCATACAATATGGTTGAACCAACCGCCTTCTTAGTCTCCATATTTTTTTTTTCGAAATAATTCAATTCTTATAATTTCTTGACTTGAAAACACTTAATCCCTTTAATTTTTTTTTTTAATTCATTACACGATTGAGTTGTAAGAAATTAAATTTTAGGATCTAAATTGATAAAAAAAACAAAAAACAGAAGTCACATTAGATATTTTTTTTTCAAAAATCCAATAAATGTAAAAATATTATTTAAATATAGAAAATCCTGTGCAGTGCTGAATCTTTGGTCATTTTAAAAATAGAAAAACAAGTGGCTTGCATCTAATTAAAATAAAAGAAACGAATCTGGTCCCTTGAAAAAGACAAATTATGAGAAATTGGTATGGTATCTAGTGAGGGAGATAAAAACAAAAGAGGAAAATATGATGAGTGGGACCATTGCAATGAAAGAAAAGGACAGACAGAAGGCGATCGGATAACTAATTAGGGTACAGTGATTCCAATTATTTGGTATCTCGAGATTGAATCTGTATAAATAATAATTAAAAAACATATTTTTTTTTTTTTGCTCAAAAAAAAAAAAAAAAAAAAAAGAAAAACATATTTGAAAGGGAAGCATCTTCTCTTCTTTTCCCCTTATCGTCTGCTGCGTTCCTTTACCCTAAACTATATCGTTTTAATATGAAATAATTAAGGTTAAACACTCTTTTCAAGCAGCATTTAGTATTTTAAAGTTTTTTTTTACCACCTAGTACTTTAAAGTATTTTTTTAATAGCACTTATCAAATATTATTATTATTTTGTTGTTGTTGTTATTTGACACAAAGTATTCACATTATTTTCAAAATATCATTTTCATGTTTCCCTTAGAAGCCAATCATAATAATGCCTCTAGTTTCCATCATTTTCTAAGCACCACTAAATTCATGTTGTTTTATATCTTCAAGTCTATGAAGAGTGTGGATATGATTTAATTTTCTTTGCCTCTTTGTCAAGCTAATTCCATGTTATCTTCTTCTTCTTTTTTTCCCTTCCAGTAATTCCATGCATGTTTTCTTCTATTCGTATGCGCGTCCATTGACTATTAGCAAAAAGACAATCTTTTTAAAAAAATTTATAATCAGATTTTTTCAAAAAATTGAGTTATGAATGCCTTGATCGTTTTATTATTCTTCTATCAATTATTAGTAATAAACCCGATTTGAGATTTTACAATTTCATTCTTTTTTTCTTTTTCCCTTGAATATTGATCATTTCAATAAAATTCTCCCACAATCGGTTAATTTATCTATAGTCACAGTTATGTTAGATCCAAAACGTTGTTACTGTATCAAGTATCAGCTATCATTATTATTGTAAGACATTAATAATACTTTGGTGTTATAAATAAAAGATACTACCGGCTCGGTTTCAGAACCTTTTTCTTTTTATTGGTTTTGATGTACTTTTTTTTTCCCAATAACACGATCTGATACACCTTTGAATTTTGCTAGATTGAATACTTAAATATTATATCCAAATAATTAATTTGTAGGAATCACTAACTAACATTTCGACCAATCGGGAAGAAGTAAACTCATAAATAAAATATTCAATTATTGAGGGATGTAAACAATGTAGTAATATTATTAATTGTCCTTTCTTTCTTTCTTTGTTCTTTTTTTAATGCTTTTATATATCATAGCTTTTGTTTATTTTCTAAAAAATATTTGTTTTGCATTGTTTGATTCTTTTGGTTTTTTTTTTTCTTTCAGAGGTCAATCAAAAAGAAACTTAGCATATGCAATTACATAGTGAAACCTACTATGTGACAACCAAGCAGGCTATCATTGTTCATGCAATAATTAATTAATTAATTTATGTTTAATTAACTACTTTAATTTGATAGTATTCCCTCCATTTCTATTTATATATTTTTGCGAGGTTTCGTACTTTCGTTGACATAACTCTCTGGTCTTTTTTTTTTTTTTCCGTCTTCCCTTTCTGTTACCTAATTTTTTTTTTTTTTTATAAATTATTAAACTTCATTTAAAATTGACACTACAATTTTGGCTGGCACTTATGCTCTTATTTATCCTTAAACTTATCTACATATGTTATATATATATATATATATATGTGTGTGTGTGTGTGTGTTTCTTAGTAGACGTCAATTATGTGGAACTTCGACCATGAACAATTTCGATGTCCCCAATCCACTGCTATCCACCAATTATGAGGTACTTTGACAATGAAAATTTGTAAGAATTATTCCTTCCGTTAAATAATACTCCTCTTATCTTATTTATAAGTTATATTATTAAATAGTTTTATTGGGTTGTATTATTTTACCTTTGTTTATTATTCTGTAGTATGTGGTTATTTTCTTGTAATCTATATTAAATAGGTCTAAAGTTGAAAAGTTATTAAATTTTAAAGTAGAGTAAATACCATTTTAAATTGGACAAAAACACGGAATGCATTTTTGTCTCTGACAAAAAAAATGTCTTTTTTAGTCCATAAAAAGGATAAATAAGGGTCGATTGGTGGACATTTTGATCCCTCACAAATTTCTAAAAGGTCATTTTAGTCGTAAAAAGGACTTTTTTGTCAGGGACCAGAAAAGGTATTTACTCTAAATTTATTTACAAAACCATTGATGATGGTTGAATTTAAAAAGTTAGCATGCGTTTAATAGAGTTAAAACAATTTTGTTTATAAAAAAAGGTCAAAACGGTAAACTTATAGTGTGAACTTATGAGTTTGATTAAGTTTATAGCTAGTTCAAATTTAAGAGTGACTCAGACATAATTTTGTAAAGTAAAAAAATAGAAACGATAAATTTAAAGAGTTAACTCACGAATTTAATAACAATACACATAACTTAAAAAAAAAAAGGCTTTTGTAAATTGATTTATAAATAATAAGATCAAGTGAATAGTATACACACATATAAAGCAGTCTTTACAAAAATATATAATATACTTGAGGATGTCTATATATGTTTCTTTATTTTGTTTTTTAAAAAAGTACACCAATTTCTATAGTGAGGTGTGGATAGCTAAATACTTTGAAGATCGGCCCAAAAAATAAATTTTGGCGGAACACAAAAATCCACTTTTAATCTGTTCATGTAAAACGTATTGGGCCTACAGATCGTATATTTATTAATTAGGCCCAAATCCATATTAATTTAAGGTCAAGCAATGGACAAAGATAAGGCCTGGCTTTATCAAAAAACAAAAAAACAAAAAAGATAAGGCCTGGCTTATTTTTGAGATGCTTTCAGAGAAATTAAATAAGAGGACACAGATGGCTCTCGTGGTTGCTGGTTCAAAGTCCTCTCTGGTTCCATCTTCCGCTGAAGATGATGACTTGTTGAGCAGAAGCTCAAAGAAAATCAAGAATGACAAAGGCTTGGGTAACAAGGAAGAATGGCCTTCCTTAGGTTTTTCAGGGTAAAAAGCAATGGCTGCCTGGTATGTCTTTTGTGGAGAAGCTGAAAGGCACTAGAAATGAGAAAGAGTGCTCTGAGCATATTGAGATTTGAGACCGACAATATGTTGTCTGATGATTCCCTATCGGAGAGTGATGCTGAGAAGGAAGATTGTACACCTCTATGTCAGATAGTGGAGGATCCAAACCGGAACTTTCCTACCTTTGTGTTTTCAGAGAAGATGAAAAAAGGTTGTACAAGGCTTGGAATAGAGCCGTTATAGTGAAACTGTTGGGTCGTAATATTGGTTACAAATTGTTACTATCTATCCTCCAATCTTTGTGGGCTAAGAAAGGTGTCATTAGTTTGATAAATATTGGTAATGGATTCTTTGTTGTTAAGTTTACTAACAAGGAAGACTGTATAAATGCATTAACTGGCGGTCCTTGGATGGTGTTCGATCACTATTTAACGGTGCGTCCATGAGAACCTCGGTTTCAGCCCAAGAGTGCCACTATCGACAAAGTTGCTGTTTGGGTGCAGTTGCCAAGTGTTTTCTTGGAATATTATGACAAAGAGGCTTTGGCCTGGATAGGAGACCGAATAGGTGACACTATAAAGGTTGATATTAATACTTCAGGACAATTTCGGGGTCATTATGCGCAGATTTGTGTACTGGTTGATCTTAGAAAGCAACTTATGTCTGGGTTTTCGCTTGAAGGTGAAGACTACAACATTGAATATGAAGGGTTACACTCTTTATGTCTTTGTTGTGGGGTTTATGGTCATACGGCCGAATCCCGTAAGGTTGGGAAAAATGATGGGCAACCAGAGGCTATGGTGCAACCTGATCATGTTCATGTTATTCGTCGTGAAAGTAAGGCTATTGTGAAAAACAATGAACAGGATGTCTGGAAGGTTGTCCAGAAACCTAACCGGAAAAAAAGTTGAGAAGGATAAGTTTGATCCTAACCAGCATAAAAAAAAAGGGATCCCCGCTTTGGTATTCTGTCAGTTGACGAAGAAGGGAACAATGAGGTCAAACTGGCGGCGAAAGAAGGGGTAAATTTTGGGCCAAAGGCTGCAGGTGTTGTGGTGGAGCAGGTGGCTCCCATCGAGGTGAGTAGTGGGAAGGAAAAAAAGGGGTATACACATAAGAAGCAACCCAAAAAGAAAAACTTTTCTGGTACAAAAACCTCTGAGGTTGTGGGCAGACAGGAGCAGAGGATAGTTAAGCGAACAAGGGAGACTGTGCAAAAGGTAGAGGAGGGAAAGGAAATTCTGAGAATAACGTATGATGTGTCGCAGAAAGAAGAGGACAAAATGGAGATGGCGTCAGGGCAAGATACTGTCATTGGTAATTCACTGGAGCAGGAAAGAGTGGACCAGGAGGTTTTTATGGAGGTCTCTCAGGATATTAATTCTTTGGGCCTTGCTAACGGTCTCCCAGGTAAATTTTGGGCTCGTGATGATCTCTTGGACCCGGATGATGCATTCGTTGAGGAAACTCCTCTTGGAGTATATGAGAGTGGTAAAAGGCCTGAGCCCAAGTCCATTAAGGCCTGTTACTTGGGTTTGCTTCCTATTGTATTTATTTTATTATTAGTATAATAATGATTAAAATACTATTCTGGAATGTGCGTGGTGCGTGTAGTCCGAAGCTCCTTCAGAATCTCCGGTTGGCTTGTCGGAAATCTCCTCCTGGCATGATCATCTTAGCGGAAACTAAGACTGAGAACAAGGATCGATTTCGATGTCTTTTGTCTCTGGGCTTTGATGAATTTTTGGTTGTGCCGAGCATTGGTCGATTGGGTGGTCTCGTCGCGGCATGGAAGAAAGAGTGGATCGATGTTCAGCTTTTGCGCAAGGATCGCCAATTTCTCCATTTTCAGTGTGAAATCGCTGAGGCGAATCCTTTCCTGCTAACGGCTATTTATGCTCATCTTACTTATTCTCAGAAGCAGGAGCTATGGGGTGCTCTAGAGGAGATGGCTTCTTCGATTTCTCTACCGTGGGTAACGATTGGAGACTTCAACGATATAGGCTCGTCATCAGAAAAGGTGGGTGGCCTGTATGGTAATGAAGCTCGGATTAAGCTCTTTAATGATCATGTTCAGCGCGTGCGTTATCGACTGGGATACCGTGGTCCCAAATTCACTTGGCGGGCCCGAAGTTTATAGGTTGTCGGCGCTTGTATGAACGACTGGATTGAGCTCTTTTAAATGAGACATTTCTTATGGAATTCTCGGATTGGGAGCTTCAGGTACTTCCACGCCTAAATTTTCGGACCATAATCCAATTTCTTTGGTTTGTGGGGGCGCGGTGACTGTGAATAGGGCGAATCTTCCTTTTAGATTTGAGGCGATGTGGGGTAAACATGAAGCTTTTAACGAGTTTTTATCTGAAGCTTGGGTTTTTGAGGATGATATTCATTGCTCCTTAGACCAGCTCCGTCTTAGGCTTGGGATATGGAACAAAGAGGTGTTTGGTACGTTAGAGAAGCAAAAGCATATCATTATGTCCAGGCTAGCAGGTATCCAGAGTTCTGAAGCATATCCTTACTCTGAGTTTTTATGTAATCTGGAGTTGGATCTTCATTTGGAGATGGATAGAATTCTGAAGTTGGAGGAAGTGAAGTGGCATAAAAAATCTAGAAGCGAGTGGATTTCTAATGGAGATCGTAATACTAGGTATTACCATCTCAAGACGAAGATGCGAAGGAAACGTAATAGAATTTCTTTGCTAAAAAACTCGCAGGGAAATTGGGTGGAGGATGCAGAGGCGCTTAAGGAGATGGTTGTTTGTTACTTCAAACACCTCTATTCTCAAGGTTCCGATTTGCAAGTTCCTCTTCTCACGAAGTCTAATTTTCCAAAGCTTGATTCGCAGGCTCTTCAGGAGCTAGGTAGATTGCCAGTGATGAGGAAATTAAATCTACCTTGTTCTCTATGGGCAGCTTTAAGGCTCCCGGACATGATGGCTTCCCCCATTTTTTTACAAGTCTAATTGGAAGGTGGTTGGCCCTGCTATTTGCTCCTTTGTTAAAAATGTCTTCCAAGGTAAGATTTCTCTATCGAAGCTAATAAAACGCTAATTGCCCTGATTCCCAAACAGGATAATATTGAGTTAGTCTCACACTTTAGACCCATTTCTTTATGCACGGTTCATTATAAATGTATTACAAAGGTGATTGCTGTGAGACTGAGAGAGGTAATGAAGGATCTTGTTTCTCCTTTTCAAGCTGGTTTTATAAAAGGAAGGAAAATTCAGGATAATATTATTATAGGGCAGGAAATCTTGCATATTATGAATAAGAGTAGAAGTAAGAAAGGGTTGATGGCTATGAAAATTGATTTGGAAAAGGCCTATCATAGAATTGGTTGGGGGTTTTTAAACCAAGTGCTGTTAGATGTGGGTTTGGATGTAAACTTTGTATCTCTTATAATCTCATGTGTTTCATCTGTATCTTATAATGTTCTATGGAATGGAGAGCAGACTGAATTTTTTTCTCCGACTAGAGGATTGCGTCAAGGAGGCCCTATTTCTCCTTTGCTTTTTGTGTTGTGTATGGATAGGCTTTCCCACTTGATCTGTGACGCTGTGGAGGATGGAAGTTGGAAGCCTATTTATGTTACTAAATCTGGTCCTAATATTTCTCACCTGATGTTTGCTGATGATTTGTTATTGTTTGGCATAGCTACTGTCCCTCAAACCGAAAGAATGAAGAGATGCTTGCAAGACTTTATGATGGCTTCAAGTGGGAAAATAAACAAGGAGAAATCGTCTGTTTATTTTCCCCTAGAGTTCCTTTGAGTACAAAGCTAAGAATTAAGGATATTTCTCAAATGCCTATCTCTAGTCAGATTGGTAAATATGTGAGATTTCCTTTGGCCAGCTCTGGGAGGGTTAAGGATGACTTCCAGTATATTATTGATTGTGTAAGATCTAAATTAAGTGTTTGGAAAGTGAAATGCTTGTCTATGGCAGGAATAATCATTTTAGCCAAGTCTGTGATTAGTTCAATCCCTTTGTACCCTATGCAAGTAGCTAGATTGCCAAGGAGTATATGTCTGGAAGTGAAGCGATTACAGAGAAATTTCATTTGGGGGCATGATGAGTCATCCAAGCAATTTCATGCTATTGGGTGGGATCAGATTACCAAGCCTAAGGAGTTCGGTGGTTTGGGGTTTAGGAGGTTGTCTTCAATGAACCGTGCTTGTGGGGAAAAATTGGCATGGCAGTTGGTAATTGGAAAACAAGGGCTTTGGGCTGAGCTTCTCCACAATAAATACATGGTGAGGGATGAGGATTCTCTTCTTAATTCTCAGCCAGGAGACTCACAGCTCTGGAAGTTTATTTGTGCTCATAGTGACATATGCATTGTAGACCAAGGTACCAAATGGCATATTAGAGATGGCCAGACAGTGAATTTTTTCAGTGATGCTTGGTTGGGAGCCGATATTTGTTTAAAATATTTTTGTTTGAGACAGTTAACTGCGACGGAGGAGGACTCGGTGGTGGGGGATTGGGCAACATGAGGTTTTTGGGATATGCAAAAAATTTCTACTCTTATTAATAATGAGGGGATTAATCGGCTAGCCAATGTTTTACCCCCAAGGATATATGCTGGTAATGATTTGATGATTTGGGGCTTGTCTGGGGATGGAAATTTTTCAATCAAAAGTGCTTATTTTTTTTATTGAAGATAACCATTCCCTTGTAAAAGATCCTATTTTTAAGACTATTTGGAAGTGGGGAGGTGCTGAAAGGATCAGATTATTTTTATGGAAGGTTGCTCTTGATCGTCTTCCAACTAATGCTTGGCGAAGCACGTGGAGTGCATCTTCTGCTGTTTGTGGTCACTGTAATTCAGCTGTTGAGGATTCGCTCCATATTTTGAGGGATTGTGCTTATGCGAAAGATATGTGGCTGCAAATGCTTCACCCAAGGTATATAGCTGAATTTTCCTCCTGTTCCAACCTAAAAAATTGGTTATGTTTGAATTTAAAGGGTAAGTTGGGTAGAGCAGGGGAAAGTACGTGGCATTTACTCTTTGGAGTAGCTCTTTGGAAATGATGGGAATGGAGGAATTGTACCATATTTAAATCTAATTTTGTTAAGCTAAGATACCCAGGCGCTGTTATTCTCGCGATATGGCCGAGTTTTATTGTGGGCTGTGTATCGGTGAAATCCTGTTGTAATGGGATTGTTGAGACTAGTAGGGAGTGGGAAAAACCACTGTTGGCTGGTTCAAGTTAAAAGTCGATGGGGCAATGAATCTGAATTCCTCAAAGGCAGGATGTGGGGGAGTTATTAGGGATTGGAATGGAAAATGGGTGATGGGCTTCTCAAAAGAAATTGGGATATGTCAGGCTAATTTCTCTGAGGAATGAACTTTGCTTGAAGGAATCCAATTAGCCTGGGATATGGGATTGAGGAAGTTGATTGTTGAATCTGATGCTGAACAAGTGGTGCAGCGGGTTTCAGATCCTAATCACTTATCTGGGAGTCTTCAGTTGCTGAAGATCAGAGAGCTTATAGGAAGAAATTGGCAGGTCATGGTGTGTGGCATTAGTCGTGATATTAACAGGGTTGCAGATGCTTTAGCTAAAAGGGTATCTTTTTGTCTTCTACTTCAGAGGCTTGTCCTTTTTATTTAAAATCCTGGATTGATCGGAGTGTTTGAGATTAACTTCCCTTTCTTTGTAATTTCTTTTTCAGTAATATAATCATCTTTTATATCAAAAAAATAATAAGAGGACACAATTTAACCAATATACCTTGGGAGCAAGTGGTAAGGGATTTGCTCTCTCACCATCATGTCCTCGGTTCGAGGCGTGAGAATGGAAAAAAATGGTGTTAGAAGCTCTTCCCCCACGACTGTGGGCTCAACGCGGAGAGAAATCCGGATTAATCGGAACCGAAGGTTCCGGTGAACCGGGTGGGATAAAAAAAAAGAGGACACAATCTAACCTTACAACCCCCCCCCCCAAAAAAAAAGAAAGAAAGAGAATTTGCCATGCTTTCATTTAAGAAATTTTTAGGGTGTGTTTGGTTTGAGTGAAGGGGAGGAGAGAGAAAATTTTGACAAAATTGCCGGTAGAAAATTTTCAAAATTACATAGTTTTTTGCATTGTTTTCCGCATATTAACTGATGGAAGCATTTCACATCAGGGACATATCAGACTTTTCACACATTTTTTTTCTCCCCTCCCCTCAAACCAAAACTGTTAGAAAAGATATTTGGCGTAGGGTGAATTACTATAAGGGTTAAGGAGCGATTTTACTAATAAACTATTGGGCCAGGAGCAACCAACACAACAAACTATTGATTGGACCTTAAATACCAACAAACTATTTAAAATGTAAAATCTGCACAAATCCATTGCCACCAATTAACGTCCGTTACTATTCATCTCCTGGTTGTTCAATGTCCTCCCATCATCTTTCCATTAAACGAACTGGTAAAGCTGGGGATTTCTCCAACAACATGCGACTGTATCGACTAATAATAACCTCAACACTAACCATACACTAACCATTTCGTTCACTTGCGTTGCTCCTCTTTTCCCCTAAAAGAGGATGATCAAGAAACAGGAAAAAAATCCAGGAATATACTCAAGGCAGAGGACATATACAATTTATCGAATAAATCTTTCAAGCACACGCAATGATACAGAGGTGAATAAAGAACCTGGAAATCTAGTGAAGAAAGAGTGGAAATCTGGTGAAGGGAAAAAAACAAATCGCCCAAATGTCAAACGCCAAACACAATGGAAATCGAGAGGAAGAAACCAAAAACCACAATGGAAATCAAAAACCACAGATTCGAAATCAGAGGAAGAAACCACAATGGAAAATCACCGGATCTTGGTCGATCAGAGGAAGAAACCAAAAACCACAATGGAAATCAAAAACCACAGATTCGAAATCAGAGGAAGAAAGCACAATGGAAAAATCACCGGATCTTGGTCGCATGGTGGCTGGAACGTTGATTGGAGATTGAAAATTTTTCTTCCCGAGACATTGATTCAACGGAAAAATCACCGGAGCTTGGTCGCGTGGTGGCTGGAACGTCGATTGGAGATTAAAGGTTTTTCTGCCCGACCTTGGTCGCGTGGCGGCGGCGAAGTCGACCTCCTCCGACCGTCTTTGGAAACCCATCTTCACCTCCCATTTCCCCTCTCTCTCTCTCCACCCTTCAACACGCTCATTCCTTCATCTCCTTCCGCCGCCTCTTCGCGGTGGATCTTCCGACTCCGGGATGTTGCCAGAACATGGTGGCGAGCTCGTGGTGGCGGATCTAAAATTAGGGATTTGCAAAGCAGGAAGGAGAGAGATGGGAGGGTGAGAATGAAGAAGGTGAGTCGGGCACAGGATATTATGGATTGGAGGTATTGGAGCAAACGGACGTTGCTACAGTACTGACGTTTTTGTGCAGATTTTACATTTTAAATAGTTTGTTGGTATTTAAGGTCCAATCAATAGTTTGTTGTGTTGGTTGCTCCTGGTCCAATAGTTTATTGGTAAAATCGCTCCTTAACCCTTACTATAATATACCGACAAAAGGAGAGTGCAATTTAACTTAGTAAAGAGAGAGGGAAACAAGAGAACACGCCTGTTTATTGATGTGTTGACCATAAACTTAAGTATTGATTTAAACAACAATGAACTTGAATTAAATTAGCAAAAAAAAAAAAAAAAACAAATTCAAACCTAAATGGAAATGATAAAAAGAAGGCAAAATTCATTTCAGGGCCCTTTTAACAAGAGAAATTGCAAAAAAGGCCCCAAGATTCTGACAATCCCAGAAAAGGTCTCAGGGCCTTTTTGAGATTTTCAGAATCTTGGGTGAGTTGTTAACGGGGCTGATATAGTTGTTAACGGGGTACTGATATAGTTGTTAAAGGTACTGATTTAGTTGTTAGCAAAGTGTTGTTAACGGGGCTGATTTAATTGTTAAAGATCTACCCGTTAACAACTCACCCAAGCCATTGAAATCACCAAATTACACAGAAGTCTCAAGGGACTTTTTTGGATATTATTTGTAGTAACAACAGAAAATGTCATATTTACAACAGAAAGTGTCATATTTACAATAACATTTAAAGTCCTGACCATTTACAACAGAAAAAGCCATATTTACAACAGAAAGTGTCATATTTACAACAATATTTAAACACCTGGATTTTGAATATAAAGAGGTGATTTACAACAGAAAAAGGCTATATTCACAACAAGAAGTGTTGTATTTACAACAAAATTTAAAATCTAGCCATGTACAACAGAAAAAGCCATATTTACAACAGAAAGTGTCATATTTACAACAACATTTAAACACCTAGATTTTGAACGTAGAGAAGTCATTTGCAACAGAAAAATGCTAGATTTACAACAGGAAGTGCTGTATTTACAACAAAAAATTTAAAATCTGGTCATTTACAACAGAAAGTGTCATATTTACAACAAAATTTAAAAATCTAAATTTTGTTTCCATACAAATAATATCAAAAAAGTCTCTAGGGACTTTTGTGTAATTTGGTGATTTCAAGGGATTTTTTAATAATTATTTCTGGTCCTTGAGACCTGCACGTAATTTTCCCATTTTTTTTATTTAAATATTTTATCATACATTTTAAATAAAAAGGCTCCTAGTGGACACCACCCACAAAGTAGGGCACAATGACCATTAATTTTCATACTCGTTTGTGTAATTGCCTATACCCGCATCCACTTTTCAAATTTCAATAACATAGTTTATTGATTTTTGTCAATTTGTTTTTAAATGAAACTGTTACAGGTAAATAATAATCACTTTTAACACATAACACCCATTTTTTAACCAAAAACCTAATACCTATATTTGTTTTATTAATTTTTACTTTTACAATTCTTTAACTATATATATATATATTTTTTTTTCCCGATTGAATATATATAAACACATATAGTGTGGCGCTAGCAATGGCCTCAGCCTAGATTTCTTAAATAGAGACACACATGGATATATCATATATGATAACGACAAATAAGCTATAGCCCTCCCATAATTTGTGGTCCCTTTGTCTTTATGCCCATTTTTCTTGGCTAAAATAATATTCAATAGGACTTGCAAAGTGCAAATAGCAAAACATAATGCTAATTTTCTTTTCTTAAAAAAAATTATGGGTTTCACGAAAATTTTAAATTATTTGGTAATATTAGATATTAAATGGTTTTTAAAAATATTTAACAGGGAAAAATAAAATGTTTTAATTGATATGAAATATTTAAATGTTCTGAAATAAATAGTATGTCCCTCTTGATATTAAACCGTGAATTGGAATAGCAATTTTTGCTCTAAAAAGGTAAAACTGCTTAATTAGTAATTAAAGATGCGTCATAAAAATCTTCATGAAAAGGTTAAACCAAAAATCCATGTTCTGCACCAAATTGAAACCTTAATCTTAACCCAAAAAAAAAAAAAAAGTGATTCAAAAATTAAGTACAAGATCTTGATGGAATTCCTCGAAGGTAAATATTTCAAAAAGGTAAAGAACCTATACAAAAGGAAGAGAAATTATAAATAAATCATGTGGATGTCATAATCAATGAGGAATTTGGGTGTAGGTAAGTGACATGTATCACCATTCACCATCGTTAATTAATAGAAAGATTAGTCTCTCACAATGTCTAAATCATCACTCCTATTTTTTTGGAGTTGTGTCTTGCAACTTTTGTTATTTACAAGAATTAAAGTTTCATGCTCTTATATCAATGAGGTTTGGTATGATAGAAGAGGTTAGTTCCTTATAATATGACGGGTTAAGGTTTAAACCTTTGTTGAGACCAGTGAATGAAAAATTGGACTAGACCGGATGGTCAGATCAAAAAACTGGTCAATCAGGCCTCAATTTGGTCTGGTTCTACATTTGGTTCGTGGGGAGGGTCGACTCACACAGTCGCCATCAACTCGGGGCATCCACCGGTGAGACAAGTTGCTCGAGTTATATTTTTTTGTTGGAAATGTCCCAAAACGACGCTGTTTTGGGACATTTTAGAGGGGGAAAAATGAAGGACGGATCGAAGTGAGTTTACTCGACTCAAATATTCACCTTTCACCCTTTAAAATTTAAAAAATCTATTATATTCTGAATGAAATGAAATGATTTTAATTTTAATTTTTATAAAAAGAGCTTAATGGATATCAACATTGATACTTAATAGTATAAATCCGCAACTTGATGATATATTTGTTAATTAATGATCTATTGATTATATGAATATGAGACTTGTTGAAAAATAAAATAAAAAGAAGATATAATCAGGTTCTCTTTAAACAATATTGAAAGGTAAGTTCTAAAAAAATCACGTTGATACTTGATCTATTAATTATATGAATATGAATATGAGACTTGTTAGTCCCATATTCATATAATCAATAGATCATTTAATTAACAAGTATATCATGAAGTTGTCGGATTTATATTATTAAGTATCAACGTTGATATCCATTAAGCTCTTTTTATAAAAAATAAAAATTAAAGCCATTTCATTTCTTTCCGGATATAATAGATTTTTTAGATTTTTTAAATTTTATTAACATTAAATGAATTTTTTAACTCACATAAGTTTCTTCTAAAATAAAAATAAATCATATAATTTTTTTGTTTAACATATATAATAAATTATAAAACACCTTGAGTTTTATTTAAATCATATAATTATATTTTTAATTAAATTTTTGTTTATTTTAGCAAATTATAATTTTGACAAAATTGAAGAATGAGTAATTTTTATCCATAGATATCTATAGAAGTAGTTTTGAATAATGACAATTGAGAATCTTTTTTATTTAACTTAGTGAAATTTAGAATTTTATATTGGGCGCTCCTAAGTAAAACTTTTTTGTGTTGGGCGCTCTTGGAGTAAAAGTTCGTTGGTCAATTCGCACCTTAGATAACAGACGTTATCTTTTTCTACGTTGTGCTGACTGCACATTTTTTAAAGTTTTTTGTGTTGACGGCATATTTTTAATTTTTTTTGGTATTTTTGGTCTATTTAAAAGTTATTTGTGCTGGGTGCTCATGAGGTAAAAGTTTGTTGGCCAATTTGCTCCTTAATCCCATATAAAATCCAAACACAAGCTAGCGTCCATCGTTGACCCCACGAATCCCTTGGGAGGCGTGGGTGTGACAAGGTTGTCAAACTCACGAGTCTAAGCAAACTCGTGACAGGTGACATAAACTCGTATCGTGAACTCGAATCGGTAAACTCATAAGAGTTTACTTTTATCATTCAATATGTATTAACAATGTATAATTAAATAATTTAAATATAAAAATGACAATAATTTGATTTAAATATATTTTAAATCTAAATAATTGAAATTAAAAATATCAACATTCATAATTTATTATATTTAATAGGGTTAAGTACCAATTTTGCCCTTTGAACGCGCCCGGGAGCAATTTTGCCCTTTAGTTTTAGGCGGAGCAATGTTGCCCTGAGTATCAAAACGGAGCAATGTTGCCCCTCCGTTAGAAACCCTAACGGTCAACGTTAGTTCAACGTTACCTAACGTTGACCGTTAGGGTTTCTAAGGGAGGGGACATGCTGCTCCGGCTGATACTTCGAGAACAATATTGCTATGTTTGATGGAGCAATGTTGCCCAGTATCGAAAAACGGAGACAATGTTGCCCCTACATTACAAACCTAACCGTCGTTAGTTGGCCGTTGTGGTTTAGTAGCTGAGAGAACAACATTGCTCCCCTTTGATACTTCAAGGAACAACATTGTTCGGCCAAACTTAAGGAAAAATTGTTCTGGCGCGTATCAGAGGCAAATTGTTACTTAACCCCATTTAATAAAGAAATTTCTATAAAATTCATATATAAAATCGTTGAGGATGACAAAAATGGAAAAAAATTAACACAATTTTGTAAGCTGCAAACGTAAAAACGGTAAATTCGGTGTGTAAACTCATGAGTTTATTTGAGTTTACAGCTGACACGATTTTACTAGAGACTTAACTCGATTTAGTAAGGTAGGAACGTAAAAACGGTAAACTCGGAGAGTCAACTCGTGAGTTTGACAACAACGTGTATGACTACTGGCTCAAAAATATTACACATCATATATATTGATCACTGCGAATTTATACTTAATTATAAAAAAGTTATATACACGTCACTTATTCTACCACATATCGATCTATACATTGACTGATGGATTAAGTCAATATAGTTTAGTTTTGAATGTGAGACTCATATATATGGAGATACGACACTTTAACTTATATAGTGTCTCTTTGAGGTAAGTGGATCTACATAATTAAGAATCTGGTCATATAAAGTCCACGAGAGCGTCTGATATGTACTAGAAAAACTTATTGTTTTTTTTAAAAATATTTTAATTAGAATTAAGGGGAAAAATATATAAATGTGATCGAAAATAGCCCTACACTCAAAATCTTAAAACATGGTTTTGACTATGGTATTTTGAATCTTAAAATAAAATATTATTTCCAACAGCGCATTAGGGGTTTGTATATGATCCATTGATTCTGTTACGGATTTATATAAGACACATATTCAATATATGGCCCAACAAGGGGCAATCCACGCGGCATAGATATGACGCCACATCACTTGGGCTTGAAGGCACAGAAGCCCACAGTCCAAACCCTAAACCTAAGGTAGCCTCTATATATAGCTGGTTAACCTAAAAGGTACATGGCTTCTACGGTCTACGCTCCGGCTAATTACATACAACCGTCACAGAGCATACAGATCACCCCCCTTTTTGGCTAAATGCCTCCAGTAATCCTCGAACTACGTGGACTTTGATCCCTCTTCAGTCACGTAGGCCCTAGGAATCGCTCCTAGGTCAAGTCTAACCAATATCAACATACTAGCCCATTAGGGCTAGACATCCGTGTTCTACACCGCACGGTGCAGCGCGACCGTGGGGATCGATAAACTTCGATTCCCGTGACCAACGATGGTTAATACTAGAAGCAACATTTTATTTCAGTACTCGGAGTCCATTCAACGACTTATTCTTCAAATTATCATCTTCATGATAATCACCGATCTGATATTTTCTCTAGAAACTAAAGTCCCCAAATTTTTGTTTATCTCGGATAAGGCAAAAAGCGGATGAATACGACATTGAATATTTTTAAAGTGAAAGAAACTCTGATACAAATTCTTGAGGTTGCTTACACAATTTCTAGGGTTTGTTCTCATCTGATTCAACTTATCCCTGGCATCGAATTGAGGGCATTTGATTTCCAGAACGTCGATCTCCAATACCTATCTCCATCTTTGATTGCTGTAAATCTCCAAAACAGGATCCTGAACGTCGATTTCCGTTGATCGCTGCAAACCCTCAAAACATCTTCGATTTCCGATTGAAACAGATTCCTCAATTTTTTATTTGTTGTGAATTGGGAATCTAAAGGATGGTAGGAAACAGAGATGATGATGTCGATTCGGTCTTTGAAGGGATGGTCGGGGTTAATCATTCCCAAATTCAAGAAGCTGTCAATCAACCTCTCGGTTATGCGAGAACGTATCTCGCCAATCTCCCACTAGCCGGAGTCCGCCGAATAATCCACTTCGATTCTGATCTGATCTTGCGAAGCTCTGTAAACAATGCGCTCAAATCCAACCCGATGCAAGTAACTGGTAGCAACTGATATATGATGGGATGCCGGGATGTTCTACCGGAGGATAGCGATGATGATCTCTTGAGGAGTGTCGGCATAATTTGTGAATTGCTTATCTTTTCCAACGAGAGAATCATTCATTTAGCACCACAACTCATCGAATCAAATCTGCATATCAAAGTCAGGATCTGATAAATTTTCAGATCGAAAGAATGCTTTTTCACGTGGCATCTTTTGCAACAGTGGAGCCCGAGGATCATAAAGCCAGGATGGCTGGCTGCCGGATCCTTGAAAACTCGGGTGGCGGGATGCCGACCTTGAAGTGGCCGGATACTCTTCGAGCTATGGCCGCCGAGGTACTCTTGGGCAATGCCCAAACCGAAGTTGCCGTGGTCAGCTTTTAGCCGCTTCGCATAGTGGCCGAGGTTGAAGATGGGTGCTTGATTCCAGATAGGTGCTTGATCAAAGTTGGTTTCTGGGCTGTGTTCTCAGTTGACGAGGCACGATTCTAGATTTCTTCCTTCTCGGTCTCGACGGACCTTACCTTGAAATTGGTGCTTGATATCCACTTAACCCCAAATTTGCAATGGCGACTCTTGATATTGTCTTGGACGTTGCACGAAGATGAATATCTACCGGCAGTTTCTTCCCGCAATTTTGAGTTATTTTCAATATTGCACACATGAGATTCGGAGCGGAGTGCGGTGAGGTGCATGCCGAGATGTATCCATTTTCGATAAAGGTGCAAGCCGAGATGTATCTTTGAGATATATCCCGCGTGGCTTCGACCGAGTTCTCCGATGGTATAATCACCACTGGTATGTTTCTTAAAGACGAATATAGCGAGGTTTTCTTTTGTCTCAATATTCTTCGGTGCCATTTTGTCCGCACTTGGTTCGAACGGGACATGAAATATGGTGAACAGTTTCATGATTTAATGACTAAATGCGAATTTGATTGCCAAGTTAATGCCTCTAGTTCTCTCATCAGAATGTATGTCAAATGTGAAGGCACAGACTTTGAATATCGTTGATCAAATCATTGCAAAGATATCACTTTGTAAAATATCATTTTTCCATGGGAGAGTGGATGTGGATCTTGAAGTTGTTTCTTCTTAAAAATAGAAACATACAGGATCCAATTTATCAATATTTTAATGGGTGTTTGGCATCTTTTTGTTATGAAAGTTTCTTTAGCTTCTGATTAATCTGTAACAAGGATGCCCTTGTGTCGAGAAATATTCGGCTTTCATCCATGAAAATGAAAGAATTGGGGATCCCTTTACATGTACTCATGTTGCAATTATATTGCCGTGGGACTATGTGGGGTCCTAAACATTGAAGAAGCAAAGATTTATATTGATGAAATGTTGAAAAGGCATTTAAAGCCTAATACATATACATATGGAGCTATCCCAACTGCCATTACGTGGGACATACTTGTCGGAGGTATGCCTATAGGTGGGGCTTAAGCTTCATTTTTGGGGCTCTAAAATTAATAATAGCAGTTTCAACCTCTATTATCTATCCTGCTTGTTGGGCATATCAGCTGTAGCCATCTATTATTATTTTTTTTTTTTTGTCAATAGCCATCTATTAATTCATGAGTGGCTTGTTGGTCTTGCGAAGCAATGAGCTAGCAGTATCATAATGGGTCCCGGCTCCGTCTAAATTTGAAGGTGGACCCCGGTTACACCGAATCTGGTTAAGATCCCGGCTCCGTTTAAATTTGAAGGCGGACCCCGGTTACACCGAATCTGGTTAAGATCCCGGCTCCGTGAAAATTTGAAGGCGGACCCCGGTGACACCGAATCTAGTTAAGATCCCGCTTCGTATAAATTTGAAGGCAGACCAGGATTAATCGAATCTAGATAAAATCCAGCTCGCGCTTCCAAGTCTATCTAAAATTCCTATAAGGAGTTGATTGCGACGGCAATGCCACCAAGTCTATTTAAAGTCCTTTATTGAATTATTTGCGATGCGCAATGCCGCCAAATCTATTTCATACAGTTAAATCCGCGCTCCTTAAATGGACCCTGATAAACTAAAAATTATATGAGATAAATCCGCGCTCCTTAAGTGGACCCCCGGATCGGAATGCAAACTCGGTTTTAAACTCGATCCCGCTTAAAATCCGAGTTTCGCGTAAAACGAATTCGGGGTTACGACACCCATACCGAACAAACGAATTCGTGGTTACGACACCTATACTGGATAAACGAATTCAGGGTTACGACACCCATATTTGACTAATGAATCTCGGGTTACGACACCCAGAACGGATTAAACCTAATTACACTGAATCTAGTTAAAACCGGCCCGATTACACTTAGTATAGTTAAAATCTGGCTCGTAAAGTTTTGCAAAGGAGTCCACCTCCATAAGAAAAGAAGGCGGACCCCGCTTACGCTTAATACGGTAAAAGTCCCGCTTCGTGCAAGGGTCATCGAACCCGGTTTTTCAATCAAGCGAAGCCGTCACCTTAAGCTTTCGCAACTCGGTCGCTTGCAAGACTTAACCCGATTTCTAAATTACGCGAGGCCGCTGTTATCAGCCCTTGCAAATATTTTGGACATTTAACGATGTGCCAAGTACCTACAAGGGAATGGGCAACATCTCGGGTTACTCAACCCAGTCATACTCCAACCAAGGGTATAAGCTAACACCGGGTCAACGAGCCCGGGTCCTTAAACTACGCGAGGCCGCTGTCATCAGCCCTTGTATTAACACCGAGGCCAACGAGCCCGGGTACTTAAACTACACGAGGCCGCTGTCATCAGCCATTGTATTAACATCGGGCCAACGAGCCCGGGTACTTAAACTATGTGAGGTCGCTGTTATTAGCCCTTGTAAATATTTTGATGCATCGAAACTGACACCTAGATAAGAAGGCGAATAGTCATGTCGGACCCTGATCAGGTCAAAATGTTTAAATGTGTGTCCCTACGATCACGGCTGAGCATGTGACAGCTTTGCCCTTACCCCCGGTTACGATACGGATAAAGACTCCAAACCTCGTAGCGTGGTTAAGTAGAAAACCCCTACCCATACACTGGTCTTGAACACCATAAGAGTACAAGCGGACTCTACATAACTAAGACCCGGCCCTGGCCAATCAATAGAACTCCGAACACATGTTTGGATTTGTATAATCAACTTATTGTTGAAATGAAGACTAAACTCGTACATCATATCCGTGGTAAAAGTCAATACACCCTGCACCCAAAGCCCTTGACTGCCACAGGGGGTAACAAGTATGGCACCGTAAAGCTGCAAGCGACATAAGCAAAAACCCAGGTCTGTTCTCTTCAGATGATACGGATTGGGGGAATCCGGTTTGAAGCAAACAAACCTGGAGACCCGAATGATTGAAGAAGAGATCTTGACGATCATAAAAAGAAACAGACGAGGTTTCAAAGCAGAATTAACCCGGACTACATGTCCGGGGCAATTCAATCGAATACAAGTAACTCCGAGTTTCGAAACTTCGGATAGACACTTTATCAAAATCAAAGAAGTTGTAGCACCTCGGATATGATATCCGGGTTCAATACAAGGTTCAAATGTCACCCGTTGCTTGAACGTCGCTAGTGAGGAAGCATGTTCGCCATCAACCAAGATCGAGGGAAAGACAAATAGATCCCGCCTTAGGAAAACCTATCGCCTAAACAGAAAATTGTTAGCGAATACGAATGAATCCGAATTTGTCAAGATTTGGACAAAAGAAAATTAAGCTGGACGGACGAAATCCATCCCCACCATGGAGCCGTGTCATAGACAATCATGGCGTAACTGGAGGGTGTTCCCCAAGAGTCACGTGGGGGGCCACCACCGCCACCCCGGATCCTCGTAGGGCGAGACACTAACCCGGCACCACGATTTGTCCGAAATCACGCTTGGCCCCATGTCTACCACCTCGGACCCTTAGGACGTTGGTTCTCACCACGGCCTTCCTAGGGCCGGAGTTCATTACCTCGGTCCCCCTTTGGCCGTCTCTGTAATCACCACGGTATTTCTTAAGCCGTCGGTCGTCATCATGACACTTCGTGAGACCTGGCAGGATGCCACCCCGCTCATCTACCTTGCGATTAGGGTTGATCAAAAACCCGTGGTGCGGTTGGTCCCGGCCGGTCCGGCTCGACGACCCGACGGTGTCTGGATCAAAATTGGTCCAGACAATTTGACCGGACCGGACCAAACAGCCTCGGGTTGGATGGACCTCGGCCCAGTGGACTTAAAACCCCGGGATCGGTCCTGCCTCGACCCGAGCTCTCTTTTTTTTTAAAAAAAAAAAAATTCACTACTACACTGAGTCACTCACTGGAGTCTGAACATCTTAATATGATTTTTAATTTATAGAAATCACTTTTCACTAAGTCACTTTTTATTACTTTTGGAAATCAAGTAAAACTAGAGCTAAAATATTATCTCCCAAGAAGGCAAAAAAAAAAAGGAAAAAATATTGGAAAAAAACTGATTTTGCTGGACCGGGTCCTGCAGCTCAGTCGGTCTAGCCCGGCCTGCCCTGAGCTCTGGCCGGTACTGCACGGGCCGACTCTGCCGAATTTTCCACCCTCGAGGTAAAATCGAGCTAGACCTCGGGTTACCCTCCAACCCGGTCTAGCCCGGTCCATGATCATCCCTACTTGCGATGATACCAAGAACCCCAGGGAATAAGCTCAACAAATTGCAGCCTGACGCAGGCGGTGAGACGGCAGATTCTCGGGCGTCGTAGTCGGGACATCATGCACCCAGGCAGGTCAAAACTTTGAACTACAGTGGGGGCAATCACTGTTCTGATTTTTATAAGGCCGATATTCAATATATGGTCCAACAAGGGTCAATCCACGTGGCACGTATATGACGCCACATCACTTGGGCTTGGAGGCACGAAGCCCACAAACCCAAACCCTAAACCTAAGGTAGCTCTATATATAGCTAGTTAACCTAAAAGGTACATGGCTTTACACGGCCTACGCTCCGCTAATTACATACAAAGTGGTCGCGAGCATACAGATCACCCCCTTTTGGCTAAACGCCTCCAAGAATCCTCGAACTACGTGGACTTTGATCCCTCTTCGTGTACGTAGGCCCTAGGAATCGCTCCTAGGTCAAGTCCTAACCAATATCAACATACTAGCTCATTAGGGGTACAGACATCCAGTGTTCTACACTTTAACAGATTCCATTCAAATTCAATGAAACTAGAAGGGGCTTTATTCATTTAAATTTGAGATCTCAAATTCGAATCATATGAATATAGAAGACACGTTTTTAACAGAGTTACGTTGCCCAGATTGAGCCTTGACAAATAGCTATATCAATAAAACAAAAAATCTGTGAAACTCATAGAAAAACAAATGATGTAATTGGGTTGCCAATAATCCTCCTAAGATTTATTTTAGTTAAAATTATGACTTTATAAGCAAAAAAATCAAGCTTACAGAATTAGCGTACGTAACCTTCAAAAGCCGTGCATGAACAAAACTAACGTTGGAAGTGTGTACGTGTGAAAATATGACTACTTGCCTAAATTTCAATAAACCAGCTATTCCAAGTGCTATATGTGTCAAGATCATGAAACTTAATGATGCAAGATATTAAAATTAAGAATTGAATGTGTCTAAGAAGTGACCTGAAATGTATAAGATGATAAGCATATCTATGTCTGTGATGAAAAACCTGGGGTCTCATCTGAAATTGCAGCAGAAAGCTGGAAAATTTGAATAAAACGAGAATATATATTCTTCCACTTAGAGATTGCGAGAAGTCTTCACCAACAATTTCCCATTGAGATAACAACTGTGTATAACCCTCTAAATTTTGTATTCATTAAAAAGAGAGTTACATCAGCACATACTATAAAACTCCTAAAATACCATAGATCAATCGAAGATGACAAACAGGTCCTAAAAACGTCCTGGGTTTTGAATCTCAAACCCCATTTCATGACAAATCAAACAACGCAAAATGCCTAATTGAAAATTTTCATTTTTTCCTCCTCAAATTTCCGGGAAAAAAGGAATAAAAATGAACTCACTTCTCGTCAAGCTTCTTGAGTTCCTCGTCTATTTTAGCACGCATCGAGCCCAAAACGCTCTGATCTAGGGGCAATATTGAATCAGCGACTAGTGCTTCGTACAAAGTAACCATATCTGCACCACAGCGATAAGAACTATGTGAGGCAGGTTGAAGGTAACTGAAATTTTAAAGGAAAAAAAAAGTGATTTGCAATCCAGCACTTACCGTTATCCTTGACATATGAGTAAAAACCTCCTCTTTGAGCCGGACCTTTTCAATGTCTTGAACATCGGGGTGTCAGAGATGGAAGAGCTTATTAGCGAGAACGATTTGTGGTTGCTGAACCCCTTCTTGTACTTCCATGGCGGCTTAAAGCTGTACCCACTGTCCACTGATCAGCGATTCTCAACTTCTTTTGCTTGAGGAAGGAGGAACTGAACTGCGCTCCGGAGCTGCTAATTTGGTGAAGTTAGCTAATTGGGTTCTATTTTAAAAATAAATAAATAAAATTGTAACAAAAGTCATATGGGGTATCCGCCTACGGCCTACCCGGTTAAGCTGCACGGAAAAATCCATTCTTTAATTTAATCGTCATTATTGTGTTCATGAAGGATTATCAATCACTCCTCCCAGATGATTTTAACTAATTTATAGAATTTTGAAAAGAAATAATTAAGATAATTATATTTGTGATTAATATAGGAAGCAATAGTAAATTGAACCTTATATTTAAAACTAAGCTTCTAAGTAGAGGCGTTAGTAGCATGGTTTTAATGTTGTGTTTCTTTTGTTGTAATTTGACTTTCCCTACTTATCAAAAAAAAAAAAAAAAAAAGGAGCTAAGCTAAAAACCTTCGGATGAATCTTATATTTCCTCAATTTTTTTAACCAAAGAATATCCATTGGTTATCAAAAAGCACTTGTAGTTTTTCTTAAACACAATTATTAAATTTAAAGATTTTCTTTTTCGTCCATTAAAAATACACCAACAAATTCCCCATTACTGAATCTGAAATAAAAATTGGGTTAGTGCTTGTGAGCTTTTTGTTATTTCTCGGTGTTTTGATGATTACAAATTCTAAGTTATTGAATTGAGTTATAATCGTCTAAGTTATGGTTTGCTCGAGCAGCTCATTGATCGTGCCCGAGCATCATCGGGATTCAGAGCACGGAAGTGAATTTTATATAGTTATGCTCGAGCAACACAGTTGTTGTGCCCGAGCAACATCGAGACAGAGCATTATAATTAGCTGAGCAACCATGCTCGAGCAGAAGCAATTCCTTGTTTGAGCAGCGTCGAGGCAGAGGCAAAAATATGCAAGACAAAGAGTCTTACTCGAGCAACAAGGAAGGCTTGCTCGAGCACCATGCTCGAGCAGAGATAAATACTTGCTCGAGCAGCACTTGTCAATCACTCATTAGTCGCCTCTGTATGACGCTTGCCTGAGCATGAACTCGAGCACCATCCCTCAAGTTCTCATTTTTCACTTCTGTATGACGCCTGCCCGAGCATGACAAAATCATGCTCGAGCAAGATAAAAAGTCTACTCGAGCAGCATCGCTGTATTGTCAAATTCTCGCCTCTGTCTATGTCTTGCTCGAGCAAGAATATTGGCATGCTCGAGCATCAGCGTCTCTAAATGCTTTTAGATATTTTGAAAGGCTTGCCCGAGCATGAAATATTCATGCTCGAGCTGCAGACAAAATCCTTGCTTGAGCATCACGACGATGACATCTTCTTAACTGATTCAAGAGAAGCTTGCCCGAGCAAACATGGATTGTTGCTCGAGCAAGATTCCTTTGTTTTGAAATCTCCGTCTGCGTAATCTATGATATCAATATACTTATCTCATTACTTCTAAATGTTACTCATTACTAATCCTAAATGCTTTTAATTGGTTTGTTAATGAGTTTCAGATGACTTAAGCATGGATTAAACATCAGATTTACAGAAAGCAATTTGTGTCAGAGAAGCATTAAATGCAGTTGCCAAAATCTGTGATAATATCTGTAACCAATACTCTGATCGATGTAAAGGTTTCTTTTACATTCCATCTGCGCATTAAATGTCATCTCATAACGGGCAAAACAAAAGGAATGAAGAAGAATGTCAAATTGAAAAATCCACCTGGATTATTTGAACGGCGAAAACATTATCCAAGCATTCACTATCTAACGGATACATTCATAAGTCTCAACAGATAATCTTCAAGCTTCACCAACGGTCATTTATTACAACACCTATAAATAGTCGAAGCATTGAATTCGCCAAACCACCCAAAACGCTCGTGCATTCAATTCGAATTTATTACAACTACTATCTGTTTCATTAATATCTTTGGATATCTTGTGTACTTCAGAGTTCAACTTTTATCTACTCGTGAGGAGTCTCTAAACACTTATTTTAATCATTGTTTTGTAAAATCTTAAGGTTGTGGAACCTTAAGTGTGGGTGTACAATTACAACTTGTAAGGGGGAGCGAGTCCGAGAGTGAAAGGATCGTCCTATACACAGTGTGTAATTGTGTTCATTGGAAGAGTTAGTGGAAATCTCAAGGTGTGCTTGGGGGACTGGACGTAGGTCAAAGTATTAGACCGAACCAATATAAATTGTCTCGTGTCTTTTTCTTGTTTATCCTCGCTCATTTTTATCTGTGTGGTTCTTGCAAAAAAGATTTTGAGATCACCTATTCACCCCCCTCTAGGTGATATTCCATCTTCACTTTTTGCGTCAAATTGGGTTAGGCTGAAATAAAAAAATAAAATTGTAAGAAAACAAACTTGGGCTGGGTTAAGCACCAAAATGACATTTTTCGGCTAGGCATACATGTTACTTTGATACCAATCACTTACTCCTAATGGTTAAGAGACTTGTTCTCCTTTAGGAGTAAGGAAAAGACTTGTTCTCCTTTAACCACGTCCTCGATTCGAGACATGAGAATAAAAAAATAATGTTGGGAACTCTACCCCACGACAGTGGGCCTGAAGTGGGGACGAAATCCTGATTAGTCGAAACCGAAGGTTTCAATGAACTGAGTGAAATACCAAAAAAATTACTCCCATATACTATTTTGGTTTTTTTTTAACCTTCTTTTTTTGAGTATTGACATTGTTTGATTTTACAATATTTTGTCTGAATACATACCGTATAAAACTTATTCTATAATTATCATGAAAACAGTTTATGATTCTAATCTTTTCATTTTATTTAAAATTTAAGATTGATTTCTTAATTATGTAAAAATCACGTATAAAGATTGAGCATTCAAAATTTTAAATGATTTATTTTTTAAAGTTTAAAATTATGATATTATTTTCAAAAATAATGTATTTTGGATGGGGTGGATTTTATTTCATCAACAAATCAATAAATAAAACTGAATTTAAATTTTTCAAAATGATTATTTTTGGGGCAAGGCTAATTCAATCCAACTAAAAAGCAAGTTTTCCGCATGCTCCTGTAACACATGGCATCATATAGACATATTTATTGGTTATAAACAAGTGGGACATTTTAAAGCACTTGCCAGAACAAACAGGAAGAAAGCATAGTCTTAATTAAGCACTTGATAAAACAATCATCTTACAGTGAGCAAAAATTATGGGGAATAAGTTAACAATACCATATTGATCTATGAAAGATAACTCTAAATCAAGGATCAGTATGATAGATTGATAGCTTATTAATCCCTCATTTAATATATGGAACCTTCCTGTAACCCATTATGAACACCATGAAACAACAATGTAGTTCAATTAGTCACAAAATCCAAAGTAACACCAATAGTGTTGCTCATTGATATCGCATCTACTGTAGATAATCTGAACATTGGAATTTTTCTTTTCCATGGGATATACGGATATACCCATTACAATTGAAAGACCAGCACAAACAAGATAATCCAACATAAAGTCAAGTCTGGAAAATATGCCAACTTTTGTAAAGTCATCTGATCAGATGAAAGTTCATTTGATCTGTATGTTTTTCAGTACTTCAGCAATATGGAAGATCTACCTCTGGAAGTTCCCAGTTATCATCTCTTTCATCATCAATTTTCTTCTTCTCAGGGGCTTCATCTATTTTTTGTATTGGAGCTCTTGATCGTGGCCTTCTGACATTCAAAATGGCATATTAGCAGACGAAGTTTACCGGTAAACGTACAAGGAAGAGAAGTTATACAGACAAAAAGAAAAATGATATATGATTTTGAAAACGTAAATTAAAACCCAAATATTCACCCTCTTGGTGTTAATCATAAGTAAGGGAAGCAATGCTCAGCAGCACATCATAAACTGGGATAAGGAACATGAGCAGAAGTCCAAGATTCAATCTTAGAGCATCAATGGAACATCAGTGCATCTAACATAATAAGACAGATTAACTAAAGCTAAGATGAGGAGCAAATCCAAAACGCTGAGTAATCCATATGGTTTTACATGATGCAAGTTTATTGAGCTGACCAAACCTTTATGGTTCTGTTCTCCCCATTGGCATGCCTCGACACAACTCATAAAATAAGTACTTTCATGCCAAACCTCACAATATTACTTCATTTTTTTCCTTCCTCAAGTACAAAATTCAACATTTATTAAGAAACTGCATTTCATAGCTGACTGCTCGGAGACTGACACAGGTCATTTCAACATAAGTTCCATAAAAAACTTCACTATCAAGCCATTACGGCCAAATTTCTAATCCCAATCACTATCATCTGTCATTACAAAAGGTGGAAAACTATGTAAATGAAGAAACGATAATTTCAGCTCTAATAATCATGGCATAGTATTGAATAACAAATTCTACAATTTTATTAATCTTTTTTAATTCATTACTTAAAAGACTGTGTTGTGCCACAAGGCAATGTTCTCCAGCAATCGTTTTTTTTTTTTTGCCAGAATTGTTCTACAGAAATCTTAGCATTCATAGTTCATCACAGCTGCTCTTAAGAGC
>JAMWYP010000088.1:1860527-1955573 GCA_025563575.1 Acacia pycnantha | reverse complement strand
TATCAACTAAATCTTATAATTATGAGAGAAATAATAATAGAAAACAACTTGCAAAATGGCAATTACGAGAATTAATTAAATAAAAATAAAGTTATTACCAAAAGCAATAATAAAGTGTACAGTCTGTACAGCCAGCAATTTGTCTGCCGTTACATTTATTTCATTTTGTCAGTGAATCTATATATTTTCATCACATAATATTAGATAGTAATATTCATAAATCAATCTCTCAATTCTCTCAAACTCTAATAAAGCATTACCATGTTAGTATTTTTAGTAGTATCTTTTTTGCACAAAATTAAAAAATTAATCTTAAAAGATTAATAGGTCAACATACACTTTCCATAAAAATACATGTTACTTCCTTTAATGTAAATTGTTCAGATTAATGACTTTTCATTTTTTTTCCTCCTGTTGTGACATTTTTTATTTATTTCATGAAATGGAGGAATTGGAATGGGAATGGAATCTGGTTAGCGGGGTCCACTTGGGCATGCGGTGGGATCGGTGGAACTGGTTGTGCCGGTTTCCCATTCGGCCATTTATTTGAGTATAGGTTTAAGCAAAAATGACACATAAACACCAAATACCAGTTTAAATTGTAAAACTCCAAAATATTTATTAAATTAGAAAAAAGACAAACAAATACTCTAGTAGAAATTTGAGATATCAAATTTTGAGAGAGAAGGCTGAAATGCCCTCCTTCTATTTCTCACTATTTTCTTCTCTCTCCTCTTTCTCTACTTCTTCAATGGCATCAACTCCCTCTACCGTGGATTCACCCACCAAGAATCAAACTGTCGTTCTCCTTCGCACCGCTCATCACCATAATCTCCATATATAACCCAAACAAGAGGCATATATTCAAGCAAGACCTCAGATCGTGCGAGTTGGAGCTTAGTGGTACGAGAAGTCGATCGGCGAGAACGAGCATTTCCTTCACAAAGCCGCAAGAACCCAGACTATAAATCAATAGGAGGTTTAAATCGATTTGATTTGATTTACTATCTTCACACACACATGTTAGTCCTCGTGTATTTTGATGATAACAAACACTGAGTTTTTGATTTAATGAATGGTTCAAAGTGTTTCAGAAATGCTACTCGAGCATAAAACTTAATGCCCAAGCATAGATCAATATTTGGCCAGGCATGCTCGAGCAGAGCAACTATCGTGCCCGAGCATCATCGAGTTCATAGCAAAATTCAGAAGGAAAATGCACCATCGAAGCATGCCCGAGCAGAGTGTAAGTAATGCTTGAGCATAGGTAAAGTAGTGCTCGAGCAGTATCGATATACTCTTCAATTTTTGTCTCTAAATGATTTATGCCTGAGCATGAATATGGCATGCTCGATCAGTATCACTGAGTCTCTTAGTCTCGCTTCTGTATGCCTTGTGCCCGAGCAAGATATTATCATGCCCAAGCAGCATGCTCGAGCAGGAACATTGTGTTGCTCGAGCAAACATGCTCCTTAACCCTAAGTTGCTCTTGGCCTCAACTATGCCCGAGCATTGTCTCTGATGCTCGAGCATTGGCGACACTAGCTTTGAATGATGCCTGAGCATTAAGTCTTGGTTGCTCGAGCATCAGTGATGGTTAATATTTTATAATGTTTCATTCTAGTCATGCCCGAGCAAGGACAATTGAGTGCTCGAGCAGGGTGCTCGAGCAGTAGCTCGAAGGTGCTCGAGCATAGGACGATATTTCATTCTTATAATACATTTCTTCTAAGGTTGCCCGAGCATACTGAAGGTCATGCTCGAGCATGATCGTCCTCTATTTGATAAAACGAGATGTTTTCAAATTCAAATCTCTTGGATTATCTACAATCCTTGTTCTATGTCACTCAAAATTATTTAGACTAAATACTATTATTTGAGTGTATTTCAAGTTGTTTAACCATTGTTTGGGTAAAAAGCAAGATTGTGTCAGATGCATTAAATGCATTTGCCTTTTCAAGACGCAGTCACAGCAACCATTCCTCTGATCATCCGAAAGACATTTCTGCTATTCCTATATCACAATAAATACTATCTCACAACGGGCAAAATAGAAGGAATAAAGGAATGTGGTGACGGAAAATCAACCTTGTTCATTAACGGCGAAAGAATTAACCAAGCTTCATCTGTCTAACGGCTATATTCAAGAGTCACAATGGTTAACCTTCAAGCTTCACTAACGGTCATTAATTGCAACATCTATAAATACCGGAAGCATTGAATTAGCCAACTACTGAAATGCAGCGCATTCAATTCGAATTTATTACAATCCACTGTTTCATTAACTTCTCAAATATCTTCAATTATTTCTGTGTACTTCAGTGTTTATCTTTTATCTACTCTTGAGGAGTTTCTAAACACTTATTTGATTATAGTTTTGTTAAATCTTAAGGTTATAGAACCTTACGTGTGGGTGTACAATTACAACTTGTAAGGGGGAGTGAGTCTTAGTGAGAGGATCATCCGAGTACAGTGTGTAATTGTAATTGTTTTTGAAAGATAGTGAAAATCCCAGGTGTTCTAGGAACTGGACGTAGGTCGAAGAGTTATACCGAACCAGGATAACCTCTTGTGTCTTTCTGTTCTTCTATCTGCTTCTATATTTGGTGTTCTTGATTACTTAGTGAACAGATTTTTATAATCACCTATTCACCCCCCTCTAGGTGATATTCTATCTTCAACACAAATTAAGAAAAGAAAAAGAAAATACCACTTGAAATTCGAAATGAACAATATCTGGGTTTTAATGAAGAAAAAGGTGAATAGTAAATGTGGATTTAACAAAAGTCATAATGGGAATAACAAGTTCATTAATGGGATTAACAAGTTCAATAATGAGAATAATAAGTTCATTCTTCAAATGAAACACATGTTATTGATGAAACCAAAATTTGACTACCACTTACAAATTGCGTAATGAGAATAAAAAGTTCATTAATGAGATTAACAAGTTCAGTAAATGTGTTGCCACAGTGGAAGAGAGGGAGAGGAGAGAGAAAAGGAAGATATGGTATAATGGTAAATTCATCAACATTTAAAAATCTCAATTTGATCCTTGTCACCCTTATATCCTTTACAAATTTTAACAGACATTTAGGGATTTTAAAATTTCATTTAGTAATCACTCGTCATTCTCCCTAAATTGAATGATTGATTTCTAACAACAACAAGAGCCTGTTTGGTGTCTGCCTTATCAGAGCGTTGATGGCAAAAAACACTACTGGGCGTTAGAAAAAAAGCTTCAGTGGAAAAAAAGCTCAATGGAAGGTGTTTGGGTTGAGCTTTAAGTTTACTGGACTTTAAGTCAAAAAAACTCAAAAAGTCAGTTAAAGAAAAAGCTCCATGGAATTTTTTTCAAAAAACTTTCAGCTTTTTGACATGGTCCCCGCCACTTCTACCACCATAATCCAAACACAAATCATTATTTGCAACCTGACTTTTTTCCTACAGAGTTTTTTCTAAAGTCAGATAGTTTTTAAACCCCCACTCCTGCCGCCAACCCACAGGCCGAGTAACTGATTATTCCAAGTTGTGGTTTCTGTGTTCAAACGGCAACGAATCACGTGCCGTGATTCAGGCACTTGGATTTGTTGCGTGAATATATGGGAATTATTTAAGGATTAGTATGTAAAATGTACGTGTTTGGTTGGATTTGGATCTAACAAAATAGAATTGGGGGATGATTCTATCACAGATTTTTTTTGCTCAAGGGATTCTATCACAGATAAGAGATTCATTTGTTCAAAATCTTGTATGATTTATTATATTGGTTAAAAAGAAGCTATATATGTCTATAAAATAAAAATAAAATTAATGAAATATTAAAAAATTCCGGGGGATTTTTTACAAGTTATTTTTATTTAAGAATAAATTTATGTAAATTAAAAATAAATTTATTTTTATTTGTATTTTTGAACGACATTGAAAAGAATCTAGATAATCTATTATATTATGTAAAAATATGAAATGAGTTTAATTGATATCGGCTTGATAATATAAATCGTATAAAAAATCTAATAATATAAATGGATAAATATTGATATTATACACCACCAAAAAAAAAATTGGACATTAATGATTATATTTATGAATATCGAACTTGATGAAACATGAAAATTTGAAGGGGAAAAAATTATCATTTCAAATGTGGATGATGTGCGGCTTTAATTTTAATTTTAGTTATTTTTTTATTCTGAATATAGGATGTTTAGTGAGGGGGTAATTTGTTACTTTTAAATTTATTTTTATATTTGGTTCTTCTAAGAGCTTATTTGGTATGAGGGGAGGAAAAGTGAGAGGAGGAGCAAAAAAATGGAACTAGATTTAAAATAAATTAGAAAAGTGGGGTCAAAATGTTTTAATAAGGAGAAATTGTAAGAAAAACTAATTAAAATATTTTAACCTCACTTCTCTATTTTTTTTTTTAAATCCAACTTATAAGAATTTTCTCTTCCCTCTCTTTCCCTCCAAATCTCTTCACACCTAAAATAATTACAAATTTTATGGTATTTTAAAATAAATATTATTTTTTTCTAGATTCTTTGTTTAATTTTTTTAAATCAATTTTTTTCCATCAGTTACTATAATATAATTTATTTTCTAAATTTTGGGGAACACACAAAATCTCATCTTCTAGAACAAAGAACATATGCAGCCAAGTGCTTGTGAGTCCTCATTCCAATATGGTATGGTGTAGCATTTCATTGGTTAATTGTTGCATTGAGAAAAGGAAATTCATGGATTCAAATTTCAATAATAGTTTCATTTTAATAATTTAAAAAAAGTGAGTTGTAACTTGTAACTATTGATTTAAATAATTATATATTTTAATAGTCATTTAAGTTTTAAACATTTTTATCACTAATATTTTTTATTTTCAAATATTTAAATTGATATTCATAATTGTTTAATAGTTTTTAAAATATAATCATTATTAATTTCCTTATAAATTTTGGCAAATTCAAAAGTGGGACTGCGCATTAGTGGCCCTTGGGCTGTCGGGTCGGGAAGAGATTCGGGCAGGCGGATTGGCTTGGGATCTCACGTGCCCGTACGGAGCAGCACGGCCTCTACGTCCGCAATGCAATGGAATCGAGTTCCACCGACACGTGGCGGTAGCCCTGCCGTTCAACGCAATTTAACGGGTCATTTATCGTGGGACCCACCATCCTGGAAAATTTCACCCATTGAAAATGCCTATGGAATCCGTCCACGATTCGTCAGAATTAGTGGAGCGTGCCGCTACTTTCTAGGCAAAAATGTTGACGCGCTAGTAGAGCACGTGACCCTCCGCACCCTTCTTGGATTTTCTATGGCTCCGTGAAAGACCCGTACATACAAACGTCCCCGGCCACACTTATTTCTCTCTGGATAAAAATACTGTTCCCCCCTCATCCTATTCTCTTTTAACATCTATTATAATGCATCAACTAATAATTTTTATAAATCAATAAAAATAGTTAAAATTAATAAAATTGTCCTAAAATTTAAGTGACTTTCAATATTATCTCTATTAATTGCATTAAACTCTAATATTATATTAATGATTACTCTCACCCACTACCCTTATTAACTATGGGCATATATGGAAAAAAATAATTAATGTGCTATGGAAACAAGCAAGTGCCTTATAAAAAAGATCAAATATAATTTTTAGTTGGTACCTTATAATAAGGACTAGAGGGAGTAATATAAGATTGTACCTCCGGTCCTAGTTCTAATTAGAAAAGCAAGTTGACTTTTTTAAAGAAATTAAGGAAATTAATTAAATTACTTTAGAGTATTTTTATTTTTTCTCCAAACTAATTAGTTTGACTAATATATAATATAATGATATACAACATATAATATGATTAAGTAACTTATTTAACTTCTTTGATCTCTCTAAAAAAAGTTAACCGGTCTTATAATTAGGACTGGAGGGAGTATATATTTATAGAGTTGATAGATTGTCCTATTTATATAAGATACTTTCATATTTATCAATTTTTTTTAATTTACCCCCTAATAATCTCCCTCAATCATAATCAAGAAAAAGAGAGGATGAGGGAATTAAGAAAATAATTAAACTGTTTTAGAAATTACATGTCATATTAACTAATATAACTAATAAACTGAATTCACTATTATAATTAAATTAGAGAAATATATCTTATATTATCAAACAATAAAATGAATAATAATATTTTATCCCTTAAAAGAAAGTAAAATAAATTGGAGGATTCAAAACGTACAGGAAGTTGCTTAATTCAATTCAAGGGCTCCACATTCAAATTAGTCTGGCACCTACCAACACCTCATTCAAGTGTGGTCCACAGTGCTATCACTTCGGTAATATGTCATTGTCATGCTTGCAAATGGGGTATTGCGTAGGTTGGTATATGTGTGTGTCTTTGACCCAAAAAAAGTATATGTGTGTGTCTATATATATATATATATGTATATATATATATATATATATATGTTTAAATTGTGCTCCCTCTCATCTTTATTATAAGACACTAACTAACAATTATATTTGGTCTTTTTTATAAGACACTTATTTATTTCCAAACCGGATTAATTTTTTTTGTATGTACCTTCGGTTGTAATTATAGAAACATTTTTGTAGTGCAAATTTCACTATAAAAGTATTCCTATAATTAAGATCAGAGAGAGTAATTAATAAGGGTGGTTGGTGAGAGTAATAATTAATATAGTATTAAAGTTTAATGTAATTAGTAAGGGTAATATTGAAAGTTACTTAAATTTTAAAACAAATTTATTGACTTTAATTGTTTTTATTGATTTATAAGAATTATTAGTTAATGTTTTATAAAAAGAACAAAGGATAATAAATAGATAAGGTTTAAATCGAGTTTAGCACTTTGGAAGTACTGGTATTTTTTCAGGTGCTTCCATTTTTTTTTAAATATCTTAAACTATTTTTTTATATATGTCCAACACCCTAAAATATTTTATAACATAATTTTACTTAAAGCAGTAATTATTTTCAGTAGAAATTTTTTCATGAGGTATTTTGTAAGAGCTTTTTAATCTTATCATTAGCTCAAAAAAATTACTTTTAAATTATTTTTCCAATAGAGATTTTAGGTTGCTAGATGCAATTAAAAAATTACTTTAGGGTATTATATGAATGTAAAATACTTTAAAATACTGAATGTGGTTAGAAAAAAAAAAAACTTGAGAACACTGGATAAACCATAAAATATTTTTGGATACTAGACACATATATATATATTTTTTTTTAAAAAAGAGTATTGGATGCATGTTGATTCATGAAAAAAAAAAATTCTCTCACACTCTCAGGCTCTCAGCTTAGATTAGACTATTGTATTCATGGATTAGATACAGTTGTCATTATTTATGAACAATACATTTTACTATAAATTTTTTACAACTAAAAGTTTATGTGTAGAGTTTTGAACATGGTAGTTAAAAACTCGATTTATCACTGCGATTTTACGTTTTTACGATTTTTTTCATTAAAACGATTTTACTAATTTTCCAAACGCTTTTGTGTTTTTACGATTTTACATTTTATGATTTTTCATTCTCCTTCAATTTTCAAGTAAAATCTACGTTTTCACTACCATGGTTTTGAAAAACTATTTTAAGATTTAGGACATTCGTCTGTGCTTAAAAACATTTGCAGAAAGCTTATTGATCACTAATCAATAAGGTGCTCGTGTTCATAACAGAATTTGAATTCATGATCTTGTGGCTTATTGGTCAAATCCTTATTGATTAGACCACGTTATTTTGAAATTTATATATTATGTATTGAAATATCATATAAGGAAAATTTCACTACAACCTTATGTGGTCATTTAATATTAAACAACCCTCAAAACTTTTGAAATTTTATTGTACCCGTAAAACTAAACTGAAATTAAAAATAAGCATTGATCGGGCTTCGTTTAGTCTAAAAAAGTAATTGTGGGTGTAGGAGGTAAAATTTCCAACACAAAATTATTTATAATATATAAGTGTAACCAATGTTGTTAAAAACTAGTTTCTACGTAGACACAGAAAGGGGTAGTAGAAACGTAAATCGTAGAAACGACATGACACGTAAAGTTTTTACTTTCTACTACTAAAGGTCAAAGTTCAAAATTATATATGCATGAAAAAAAATCATAAATCAGTAAATAACTACTCAAAATTCAATGGAAAAAAAATCATAAATCACTACTCAATGAAAAACTTTATATTTAAAAGATATAATATAAGTTATATAAACATATAAGTCACACGATATTACTCAATTAAATTTACTAAGAACATCAGCTATCACAATATTACTCAATAATTAAATTTAGCACGAATGTAAGTGAAAAACGGAGGTTTGGCACTTAGAAAACTGTAATTTCTAGTGATAAACAGAGGCTTGGCAGATGCAAATCTTACTACCAACCTATCGCAATATTACTCAATAATTAAATTTAGCAAGAAGCCAAGAACACGAGCCTATGCATATCGCTTTCAAAGAGCTAACAAGACGGGCCAAAAACAGGGGAGGAAATACGTCTACACAAGTAATAACTAATAAGCACCTTAGTAAAAAGGCATACATAACTGTCGTCGTTTTATTTCCGGTGAGAAACGCGGTGGATCCGACAACTTTTGGACTTGGGTTAGTAGTAGGAAGCACGAGCAATCGAGCAACAAGTGGAGGACGGCGATGAGGATTTGGGTTTTAGGGCACTGAAGCAATTGGGGATTTTCGAATGGAATGGGGAAGGGAAGCCAATGGTTTATGTTTAGTCAGTTTTATTTATTATTATTATTATTATTATTATTATTTTTTGACTTTAAGTAAAAACGGTAATGACGGTAGAGACTTACATTTTTACCCGTTTCTACACTAGTTTCAATGAAATAAAAACTTCCACTAGAAAAATTTTTGATATGAAAAATATTCTTTTTATAATCTCTCTTATAAGTATCATAAAAAGAATATTCATTTCAGGTACTTGCTTTGCTCTGATTCTAAATATAAGACAAAATTGAATTTTTTTTAAAAGAGATTAAGGAAGCTAATTAAATTACTTGAGAGTTTTTTATTTTTATTTTTTTTATACTAATTAGTTTGACTAATAAATAAATATATAATTTAAGATAAAAATATATGATATAATTAAATAAATTATTTAGCTTCCTTAATATTTTTTTTAAAAATCACCGTTGTCTTATATATAAGAATTTAGGGAGTAAAAAAAAAAATCATGTATCACAATTTAAAATTATACTGCATTTCTAATTTCTAAGTATTATGATATTAAAAAAACTCATTGACCATAATTAGGTTATGTCATGCTTACGAATGAGCCATTTCCATCCTTTTCTTTCTTGCGTGTAAGACATAAGTCCCTCATCATACTCATATTCTTTTTTTCAACTAGTTGTTTATAAAATAATGGATAAAGTTAATTCTTCCTTCTCCCATTTTCAAAAGATACTTATATACGGAGTGCCCCCTTATTTATATTCTGACTAGTTAAAATATAAAAATTCATCTTATTTTAATCCATATGGCAGATTAGTCATATGGAAAAATTCAAATTTTATAATTTAATTTAGAAAGAAAAAAAATTCATAATTCTCTCAATGAGTTGATGATTTTTAAAAATCATAAAATTTGAATTTCTCTAAATGACTCATTTATCATGTATAATTAAAATAAGATGAGTTGTTATATTTTAATTAGTCAGAGTACAGATGATATGCGCTCTTAAAATATATAAGTATTTCTCCTTCAATTGTGTTTTCAAAATAATGGGTGTACTTTTATTCTATTTTGAAAAGTGATATGTTAAAAAATATTATGAACAAAAAAGTCAGAGAGGTTAGCGCATGCATTATTTGAAAGTTGGACGGCCCAAACTTTGTTCCGGATGCTACTTTATGACGGGTTCACATTAGGTACTTTTTATTGATATGCTTCTTATATGTATTTTTCTCTCTAATTAGAGGGATTAAACATTTTTTTTAAATTTTTTTTATAGATTCTATTTATTTAGATTAAATTATATGTTGCATCGTGAAACTTTTTTTTTTTTTTTACATCCAGTATATCAAATTAATTAATTTTCAGTCCTGCATTTAGAAATATTTTCCCTGTAACTCCAGTATCCTAGAAATTAATTAATTTGAGATACTGGATGCAAAAAAAAGTTTCCCGATACAACATATAATCTAATATAAATAAATAAAATCTATAAAAAAAATGCCTAATTCCTCTAGTTAGAGGGAAAAACATATAAGAAGCATATAAAAGAAAAACACCTAATGTGAATTCCTTTATGATCGTGTTAGGTTGGAAGGGAGGGAATAGAAGGAGAGGAAAAATGAACCATCACCTCATTTAGTTTAAAATTTTAGAAAAGAGGGGAGTAAAAATATGCTTCTCTCTCCCCTTCCCTCCCTTTATTTTGTTTTCCCTCCAAATTTAGGGGTTTTAAAGGGAAGCCAAATACCTGGCTTTGGTCTGAAACTTTTTCCCATCCATTGTGTCCTTTGTGCCAAAACAGGCGCCGTTTTGGCTTAAGGGAGGGCAGCTATTTTTGTATGGCCTTTTTTTTAAAAAAAAAAATTAGAATACTGACTGGTATTAAAAAGATATTTCAGGATACTAAAAAAAATACTTTATGATCTTGAAAAATTATTTTAAGATGCTGAAAAAATATTTCAAAGTATTGACTGCAGTGACTGGTTCTAAAAAAAATACTTGAGGATATTAATTGGTATTAAAAAATACTTTATGATATTAAAAAATTATTTTTCAAGATTATAAAGTATTTTTTTAACATAGTTCAATATCCTAAAGTATATTTTTAAAGTCGATCGAGATTCGAAATATTTTTTGAAAAAAAAAAAAAAAAACAGCGGCCCTCTTTTCCTTTGCATCGAAATGGTACCGTTTTGGCATAAAGGACACAGCGGATGGGAAGAAGTATCAGATTCAAAGGCAGGTCCCAAATATTAGGATTGAATTGCGCCCATAATCTTTGTCATATCTCATCAATGCCCAGGGTTTCCGTTGCTGCAGCTCCTGGCCTCTCGCCCTCAGCTCCCTTCCTCTGCTTTCTGCCAAAAATGCAAATTTGGACTTTATCATCGTGTTCTCATTCCTGATGCACATTCGGCTCAATAAATTTTGTCGGCAAGTCAATTTCGAGAACCACGTTATAGGGTGATCTAAATCATTTGTGTTGTTGCTCGTCTTTTTTGGCCAGAGCATTGTTGCTGGAGTCTCGTCTTTTTAGAGTGAAATTAGCCATTCGGATATCATGTTTGAGGGAGGGCTGACCAGGACACATAACTCATGAGTCCACCTATAACCTAATATAATTGAGTCATTTTGAACCCAATGACTCATAACGAGGTGGGTTAGAACCTGCCCATTTAAAATTTAAATAGGCTATAGGGACAACTACGGGCTGCCCGTATTGCCCATTTAATGTAACTTTTCTTATTAACTACTCATCTCATTTCGGATTCCTGTATAAAGTAAAGGTGTTCTTTGACTCCTATCCCGAATAAATTTATGTTATGATGATCCTTGTCTAAATTTATGTTGTTTTGTGTGGAGAGTGATTATTGAATTTTGAAAATTCATATTTCAAAATTTAGAATGATAAATTTGGATGAATGCTTTATGTATGTTTTTTTCAAAAAAAAATAAACAAGTCAAGTGTAAATGGGTTACCTAAAACTTGATTAGCCCGCCCATTTATGTGATTGTTAGTTTATACAAGTTTAAATGGATTGAGGTATGAATTTTTTTTGAACACTATTGAGGTATGGATTTAGACTAACCCACATCCGTTTAAAGTTAAATGGGTGTGTTACAAGTTTAGCCTCAGGTGACCCTACCCACCCATTCTTTGCCCTAATCCAAGGAAAGTGGGGAAACAATGGAACGCTAGTTTAAATGCTCCTATCCTTTGATTAAATCTCATCTCTCCGCTTATAAGTTTCACCGTGGCATTCCGTAAATTCATACTTTCATATCTTAAATCTAATTAATTTCTCCATTAATTTCAGATCTCTAGTGTCATTGTTTGTTTCCTCATTTAATCTTAGCGTCTTTGTTCATTCATGTACTGAAGAATTTTAAAAACATAGTTTAAACAAAAAAATGATTTTAAATGCATTTTTCGATCTCATCCATTTTAAATTAATCTCAACCTCGCTTGTTTAAAGCCCCTGTCGTCGTCGCTCATCCGAACCCCGACGTCCGTCGCCGAACACCTAGCCTTCGTCGCTTTTAAATGCATTTTCTCTCGATTATAAAAGATCATGCACTTGTTAATATGACTAATTAAGTCATAAAATTAAATGAGACTGAAAAGCTTGTTAAAATGAAAATCAGTTGTTGTTACAGACCCTCGGATTATAAAAACTCATGCACTTGTTAATTTGACTCATGAAGTTATAAAATGAGGCTGAAGAACTTGTTAAAACACAAATCAGTTGTTGTGAAAGACCCTTTGATTATAAAAACTCATGCATTTATTAATATCACTCATGAAGTTGTAAAACGATAGAAGAAATTCTTAAAACGCAAATCAGTTGTTGTGACAGATCCTCTGATTATAAAAAAAAAATTATGCACTTGTTAATATGACTAATGAAGTTGTAAAATGAGGCTGAAGAACTTGTTAAAACGCAAATCAGTTGTTGTGATAGACCTTATAATTATAAAAACTCATGCACTTGTTAAAATGACTCATGAAGTTGTAAAACAAGGTTGAAGAACTTGTTAAAATGTAAATCACTTGTTGTGACAGACCTTCTCATTTTAAAAACTCATGTACTTGTTAATATGACTGATGAAGTTGTAAAATGAGGCTGAAGAACTTGTTAAAACGCAAATAAGTTGTTTTGATGACCCTCCATTTATAAAAACTCATGCACTTATTAATATGACTCATGAAGTTGTAAAGCGAAAGTGAACAACTTGTTAAAACATAAATCAGTTGTTGTGACAGACTCTCTGATTATAAAAACTCATGCACGCACTTGTAAATATGACTGATGGGGTTGTAGAACAAGGCTAAAGAACTTGTTAAAACACAAATTAGTTGTTGTGATTGATCCTCTGATTATAAAAACTCATACACTTATTAATATGATTAATAAAGTTGTAAAACGAGGCTGGAGAACTTGTTAAAATGTAAATCAGTTGTGCTGACGACCCTCTAATTATAAAAACTCATGCACTTGTTAATATGACTAATGAAGTTGTAAAACGAGGCTGAAAAACTTTTTAAAATGCAAATTAGTTTTAATGACAGACACTTTGATTATAAAAACTCATGAACTTGTTAATATGACTTATGAAGTTGTAAAACAAGGCTGAAGAACTTGTTAAAATGCAAATCAGTTGTTGTGATAGACCTTCTGATTATAAAAACTCATGCACTTGCTAATATGACTCATGAAGTTTTAAAACGAGGTCAAGAACTTGTTAAAATGCAAATTAATTGTTGTGACGACCCTTGGATTTTAAAAACTCATGCACTTATCAACATGATTGATGAAGTTGTAAAAATAGGCTGAAGAACTTGTTAAAATGCAAATAAGTTGTTGTGACAGATCCTCTAATTATAAAAACTCATGCATTTTTTAATATGACTAATGAAGTTGTACAACGAGACTGAAAGAACTTGTTAAAACTCAAATTAGTTGTAAAACAAGGTTTGTACAACTTGTTAAAACACAAATAAGTAGTTTTAATAAGTTGTTCAACCTTGCTTTACAACTCCATGAGTCATATTAATAAGTGCATGAATTTTTATAATCAGACGGTCTGTCACAACAACTTATTTTCATTTTAACAAGTTCTTTAGCCTTATTTTACAAATTTATGAGTCATATTAACAAATGCATGAGTTTTTATAATCAGAGGTTCTGTCACAGCGGCTGATTTGCGTTTAACAAGTTCTTTAGCCTCATTTTACAACTTCATGAGTCATATTAATAAGTGTACGAGTTTTTATAATAAGAGGGTTTGTCACAACAACTGATTTGCGTTTTAATAAGTTCTTTAGCCTCGTTTTACAACTTCATCATTCATATTAACAAGTGCATGATTTTTTATAATCAGAGAAAAATGCAGATTAAAAGTGACGAGGCTAGGGGTTCGGAGGAGCGACGAAGGCTCGGGCTTTGGAGGAGCGATGGAGGCTGAGGGTTTGGAGGATTGATGGAGGTTGGAGGTTCTAAGGAGCAACGGACGCACAGACAAGTGACAAACACAAAACGCACGAACGAGCTGAGCCTCTTTCTCTTGTGCCTTTTCCTTGTTTATTCTTTGGGAGCAACTTTGACATTTTCACATTAACAACTAATCACACAAAAGTCCCTGAGGATTTTTTTGATAAGGAATTTGGTATGAGACTTTTTTGTGATACTCTATGATCCTTAGGACCTGATAATGATTGTCCCAAAATATTTCCTGGTATATCGTCCCATCATATATTTATTTTATTTGGAAGATTTATATTATGGTTCCGAAATATTGCCTTTTGATTCGATTTTTGGAATCATTCTTCATCCTCAAAATGGTTATGGCATTTTGTTCCAAAAGCTTGCTACTTCCCCTTCGGTGATCTTGCCATGGCGATGTTGTTGTTGGCTCCGTCACCAATCACCATTCTTTCTGACGCCAAGCTTCGTTCAAATCCGACGCCAACTTAGTACTGTCTTGCATGATTTGTGTTGCAAAGAGCAAATGCTTATTCTTTTTTTTTTTTTTTTTTTGTGAGTTACCGACGAATCTGTGTTTGATTGAGATGAACTAGGATTAATTTGATGAATGATCTTTATTTTTTAGAGGGCATTTTTAATAATTTCACAAAGGTAGGGAGGGTTTGAATCAAGGCATTTTGGTAATTTCAAAACAATAGTGTTAGCCCCACCTCTAAAACTAACGGGTGCACATACTTATGTGTCCAATTATGTGCTCATACCTCTATTAGAGGTATGAGCATATTTTTTTTTTTAATTTTTTTTATATATTGTATTTATTTAGATTTAAAGTATATGCTGTTTTTTGGAAAAAAAATTTCACCTAGTATCTCAAATTAATTAGCTTCCAGTTCTACATTTATTTGTAACACCAAGATCATGGAAAGTAATTAATTTTGAGATATTGGGTGAAAAAAATTCCAGAAAGCATCATATAATTTAAATCTAAATAAATACAATATATAAAAAAAATAAAAAAATAAAAAAAAATATGCTCATACCTCTAATAGAGGTATGAGCATATAATTGGGCACATAAGTATATGCACTTAATGTGCATTCAAAACTAACACCTTCAGGCAGAAATTAACGACTTGTGACTTTTGCCCTCATTTTCAAATTCATCTATACTTTTGCCCCTCTAAAATCAATTGGTATTGAGAGCACTTTTGGTAAAATTTTATATGCATTTTTACACCTTAACCCAAAAATATATATTCACACCACAAAACCTCAAACCTTGGTGAAAAAAAAAGAAAGGGAAAAAATTAAATAAAAAGAGATTGAACTAAAATAAAATAAACTGACATTTATTTTAATTTTAGAAAACTATAATTTATTATTATAAATATGAAGTTTTATTATTTTATTCTAAAAATTTGATATTAGCGTGAAAACCTATATGACTAATTGAAGAAAAAAATTATACATATTTTTAATGAAATTATATTATTTTATTTATGATCGGTTTGATTACCCATTGATCTATTAACCCTTGAGCCACTTCCAAGACCGGTTGGGTTCTCGGTCTCGGTTTTAGACCTTGGAAAATCCACACATCTTCTTTGCATGAAGTTTATTAATAAGTACTATTTTATTTCAATTAAAATTTATTCTAAATGTTATGGAATATTGTTACTAGGCCTACCAAGGCGTTATCTGGCCAGCTAATCTGAGGGCAACCAGCTATCCGTAGGACCCAGCCATGACCTTGGACATGCGCAACACGATCTGGACATGCACGCACGATCCGGACCGCACGGGACACGTACGGTGTGGCTAGGGGCTAGGTATACTACATATACGAGAGGAAGGAGACGGGCGCCGGTACATTCATTCTAAGCCACGACTTATCTACATTGATCGCACGGCCGCACGGCACCTTTAGGCGAAACGCACGCTTGTGTCCCGTGATGTCTCTCTGGCAACTTTTGTCCCATAAGCATACGGGAAGGAGCACACGAGATCCTATATCAAATCACCGGACCTTAATAGGCGGACGTGGAGGATTACACCGAGCAGTGGCGCGGCCAGTGGGATTGGTAAATTTCAATTCCCTGACCATGAGGATTAGTACTTGTGCTTGAAGGCAATCGGAGGCGGACCGAGCTGGAAGGCCGTCAACCGCCCGCAACCACCCCCTTGATGGCGGCGATCCAGCCGTACGAGGACGACCGCGGGACGAAAGGGCCAAGCTATCTCGACGGAAGGAACCTTTGGTTCCCGACAACGAACTAAACCATGAGGCCAACCCGTCGACACGGAGTCCTCGGCTCCCGCGAAACAAGACCGTGGGCCCCGAACTCCAATCCGGGGGTGGCCGAGGCGTCCCAGCGGACGAACTAGATTTTCGTTCTCTTGGCCAGGGATGCTAGCGATAATGAGGCGGGTGGACAACATTGACAAACGCCATACCCTTCATGGCAGTGGAGGAGGCGGGAGAAAGAAGGACCCGGATCTTTCAGGTGATGGTGGGAAGATAAAACTTGGAGAGAGGACGACGATGACGAGCGGCTCGCCTTGGCAGCAGACGAGAAGGCGGACCGTCAACGACGGGAGGGCGATAGGAGGAACCAAAAGAGATGAAGGTTGACCCACAGGGCGAGGAACCGTCGGGTGACGGGACGATCCTCAGTGGTTTCCGGCTGACGGAGATATGTCGGCCAAATGCCTGATAGCTTTTCTCGAAGGAGATCCGGAAACGCCCGATTCCTAGAAAGGCTGATTTGGGGAGTTGACAAAGTACGACGGCACACAAGCCCAGACGACTCATTTAGAAGACTTTGCCGTTCGCATGTCGGTTAGAGGTCTCAAGGAACCAATCGTGCCGCGAATCTTCGCCGCGACGTTAAAAGGCTAGGCGTTGAAATGGCTCCACGCTCTTCCTTTGGGTCGATCCACAATTTTGAAGACTGGCCGAGGCCTTTGAGTTGCACCCCGCGACTATGGCGGCAACCAAATCGATATTCTCTCCCCAATCGAGCGGCCGGAGAAGGCTGCTCCATGTTACCTTAAGCGCATTGTCATGCGGTACTACAGTGCGCGGACTTAACGAGGACGTACACGTTCTTGGTGGAGCGCCTCGATAAAAGTCCCTTCTGCGAGAATCTTTTTAAAGGAGCGGGCAAAGAATCTCAGCGACTTCATAACCCGTTCTTGAAGTACTTGGACGTCGAGCGAATGCGAATGGCAAACAATCCCAATTCGAGGTGGGACCAAGATAGAACACTCCCTCCCGGGGTCGAGACTTCCCCGACAACGAATAGGGATTCCGGAGGGGGAATGGGAGGCGGGGTGGCAAGTTTGATCGAGGCAAGTACGGGAAGTATTCGGCCACGACGGTGCCTCGATCTCGAAGTATGGAAGGTGTCGACAGCAGAGATGAAGGTCGCCAGAGCCTCGTTTGTCCCTCTAGAAGATCCGGGATAGACCAATCTAAATATTGCTCGTTCCATGATGGTCGAGGTCATGACGAATGAATATTCCGAGCTCAGTGATGCAATCGACGATTTGTTCGTGAAGGCAAACTTCAACGTGGATGTCATAGAGCATCAAGGAAAAAGTGGTAAACGAAAGACCAAGAACATGAGCGGGACTCCCAGAAAGTTCAAAAAGAGAAAGATAAACGAAGGCCCCAGAAATCCCGATGACGAATTTCAGGCCGGGTCGGCCCCGCCCAACGTAATCGGCGGAGCAATGGGCGGAGGCGGAGATACTATGAGCGGCGAAGGAAATACCTTCGAGAAGTCCTATCCCAGGGTCGAAGCCAGACCAAAATTCAAACATCAGCACCGAGGTAGCACAGCCGCCTTTGTTTTTCATGGGCGGCGACCTCGGGGACGTTGTCCAGGCCATCAAGATGGGCTAGTGATAGCAGGACAGTCGTCAGCTAGAGTCAAGCGGATATTTGTGGATGCTTGGTAGTTCGACCGACATACTAAGTCGGGGAGCGTTCAAGAATGAGCACAGGCCCCGGGACGACTTAAAGCCCTTGCAAGACAACCCTCATCGGGTTTAATGGTGAACAATCGCGTCCAAAGGGGTTTTATCGACCTCCAGGTTCACCCTTGGAGTCAAAACGCCCTTCAAGTCCGAAAGAGTGCGGTTCATAGTGGTGACTTCGTTTCACCTACAACATAATATTGGGAAGGCCAACCGTTCCCAAGTGGGGACATCTTTGGTATCTACAAAGCATCAAAAACTCAAGGTGATAGGCAACCAAGCAAGTGGTCACGGTAACGGGGGATCAAGAGTCTCGACAGTGCTATTTTGAAACCGTCGGGAATTGGGGAGGGCGGATCTTCATACGGCCCCCAAGCGGTATCCGGAGCGTTCGGACCGAGATTCTCACGACGACGAAGTCATCCTGTGGAATTAGACATCCGCGATGAGGAGGTACGCCCGGGGCGGCGGGAGACCTGGGATACGGTGATAGGAGACCCTTTCCGGACATTTAAGATTGGTAAACACCTATCTCCAGAGCTTAGAAGTAGTTTGAAGGAGTTCTGAAGGAAAACGAGGATGTCTGCTTTGGGATTCATCTCGGGCCCTGGAATAGACAGAAGTTTTGTTGTCACAAGCTAGAAGTCTATCAGGGCTCAATCCAGTGTCTCGAAGAAAGAGGAACCACGGACCGAGAAAAAGGAAAGCATTGGGATTGCCGTCGTGGAAGTGCTGGAGCAGGTTTTATTCGGGAAATCGGTATACAACACGTTATCAAATGTGGTGATGGTAAAAGCCAAACGGGAAGTGGGAGAGTTTGTCCTGATTACAAGAACTTGAATAAGGTGTGCCCGAAGGACTCCACCCAATGTCAAACATCGACCAAGCGGTGGACAGACGCCGGGATTCCAGCCACATCCTTTATGGACGCATACTCCGGATATAATCGAGATAGCGATGTACCCGGAGGATCGGGAAAAAACGGCCTTCACTGCGAAAGAGCTAATTATTGCTACAATGTCATGCCTTTCGGATTGAAGAATCCCTGGCTACATTATCAAAGGGATGAATAAGGTCTGCGGTAGATCGGTCGCAGGTAAAAGTGTATATAGATGACATGATCGTCAAAACCTTGGACCAGCCAGCGTCATATACAAGACCTGGACCGGAACATCGCCAAACTAAGAACCTACGAATCCGATTGAACCGGAAGTGTGCCTTTGGCGTCCCATTTAAAAGTTCTGGGTTTCATGCTGATTAGCAGGCATTGAGGCCAACTTGGACAAATGTAGGGCGGTGATGGAGATGAAGGCTCCAGTAATAATAAAGAAGTCAAGATTAGCAGGGAAGATTGGCGCGCAACCGGGTTTTTGCCAAAATCGCGAGAAGGCTTTACCCGTGTTCGGGCTCTTAAAGAAGGAGGCATCGGTGGAGTGGAATTCAAAGTGCGATGACGCATTTGAAGATAAAGCAATGTCGGCAAATCCTCCGAGTCCTCTCAAAACCTCAACTTTGGCGAATCTTTTCCTTTACTTGTCCATCGGCGAGGAGGCCGTCGCGCAACCTTAGTAAGAGGCGGAACTAGGACAAATTCCTGTTTATTTTGTCGCGAGAACCTGCGATGCCGAGATCCATAAGTGGAAAGTGGCATTCGCTGCGCATTGCGGCCGTGATTAAGACCTTATTTCCGGGGTACGTATTGTTGTTAGAACAAGCCGACCAATTCGACAAGTCTTACATAAGCGGACTTGAGGAGGATGACTAATGGGCGATAGAACTCCAGAGTTCGACATCACCTCTGGCTTCGCCATGCAATCAAGTCGCGGGCGTTGGCGACGTCGAAGAGAACTGTTTGCTACTAGGACCGATGAGACAATGGCATGCGAATGGAAGGTGTATGTCGACGGATCGTCGAACACGAAAGGAAGTGGAGCCGGAGTCATTATTGAGAGTCCAGCAGGGGTTACAATTGAGCACGTGCGTTGCATCTCAACTTCCCAACTTGAACAATCAAGCGAGAATACGAGGCATTTGACAAGCGGGCCTCTCAAGCCAAGGAAAATGAGGCCACAAGAGTTAAGGTTTTCACCGACCCTGCCTTGTGGCGGCTCGAGATCGAGGGTACGTATCGGGCTAAAGGCCCACTAATGGCCAAGTATCTCTAAAGGCTAAGGACTTAATGTCGAGCTTCGATGAAGCAACCTGTTACCCACATTCCCAGGAGAAAATGCAAGAAGAGCCGACATTTTATCAAAATTGGCAAGCACTAAGCAAAGTTTGGTTGTCACCGCACGGTTGTCAAGCAAAATCTCGAAGATCCGGTATGCATGATGGCTATTTCGGTCGAATCGAATTTGGAAAAAGCCGATAGAAAACTACCTTGAACGTGGACTCATCCTGACGATGCAATGGAAGCGAAAATGTTGGTTCGAGACGGCCAAGTACACGATGGTGGAGGATCAACTCTACCGAAAAGGATTACATTCTCCCACGTACTAAGGTGTTTGAACCCAAATGAAGCGGGGTATGTCTGGCCGAGATTCATGGAGGGGCCAATGGTCGGCATATGGGGGCTAAGGCGCTCGCCGAAAAACCCTTCGGCGCAGCTATTCCGGCCGACATTGGAGCGGTTCAAAGACCCTTGTAAGACAAATGTGATAGTTGTCGAAACATGCCGAAGTTATTTGGCGCCCCAGTAGGCTGCATTCCATCACGGCCCCCGGCCATTTTACAAATGGGGCATGGACATGCAGGGCCATTCAAGACGGCACCAGGGCAACTACGGTGGCTAATCGTGGCGTAGACTACTTCACCAAGTGGATTGAGGCCGAACCTCTCAACGATCTCCTCGGCTCGTGTGCGACGATTTGTTGAAGTTAATATAATTACGCGGTCTGAGCACCCGTAGAGATAGTAATGTGACAACGGAACTCGGTTCACTGGAGTCGGATTTCGTGATTTGATTTATGAATACGGATACAGCACGTCACTTTGCTTAGTGGAACACCCGATTCAGCGGGCAAGCCGAAGCCGCCAATAAGGTCATCCTTGATGGTTTGAAGAAACGTATCTTTGAGGTGACACCTCTTGGGCCGATCAATTACCCTTTGTTCTTTGGGGAAATCGAACAACCGCTCGAGACATCCACTCAAGAAACTCCTTATAGGTTGGCTGCCTACTTTGTGAGTCTATGATTCTGTTGAAATAGGGATGATGTCTTGGCGCGGGAAGAGCATTTTATCACAAGGAGAAGCAGCCAATAGTGAGGCGTTAGCGATCGAGGTTGGATCGGCCGATGAGGCCTGGTCGCTTCCCATTGTCGGGATATTGCAATGAAACGGTGATCGCGGCTCGTTATAACAAGAAGGTTAGACCACGGACATTCCACCCCAGGTTGCTTGGTACTTAGAAGGGCCGACATTGGAAACAAGAATTCCAAGACTAAGCAAGCTTGCGGCTAATTGGGACGGACCTTATCGCGTTCGGGAAACTCTTGAGAGGAGCTTACATTACGGAAAATTTGGATGGAGCCCCAATCAAGCGAACATGGAATGCGGACAAGTTAAAGGCATATTTCAGCTTAGGCTTATCTTTTGTTTTTCTTAAAGCATCGTTTTCCATTATGTTCTTTGTTCAACGTTGGCTGCGGCTTTTCCCGCGCAACAATTGCTTTGTCGAATATGAATGAAACTCGTTCGAGGGTATTTGTTGAATTCCAAACATTGTCTTTTTCAAGATTCAATTGTTATTAGCTTTTCAAATGAAGAAAGCAGTGCGGATAGCTATCGCGCTCAGAGACACGCTTATTTACTCCGGGGTATCAATAGAAAATGTCATGCCGACCACGATCGAGTCAAAATGCTCGGGCGCTATCGGACAACCCGAACCGGGCAGTGGCAATTTTCATTTACCTTTGGATGACCCGGTTACAATACTCGGGAATTTTATAAAACAGTGCAAACACTAGCACTTTAAAACATCATGGTCTTATGACCAAAAAGCGCGTTCGCGGTTACGCTTACTTTCATAAGACCTTGGCCCGGTCGACCGCGATAACTGGTAAAGTTATATTTTTATACGATGCATTATGGTTGCTAAATTACCATCTATTGTTAATCGTAGCCAAAAATGGCCATATTGGCCAATCTGTTCAATAAAGTCATTGCCAGTAACACAATAGGGACAGATTATACAAATTAAAAAGAAAAAAAGAGAGAAATCAATCCATGTGCTTGGGGCGGTCGAGACTTCCTCGCCTGCTCGGCCTCGGCACGGCCGCATCGCCATCTATCCAGGGTCTCGGAGTTAGCGGGAGGTTCCACATGGGGACAATCGCCCGTCATCACATAAGGCCGGAAATGATGCCTGTAGTGTTGAGCTCGACCCCGGGTTCAAAGCCCGGATCGGGCAAGAAAGAATTCTCAAACGCCTCCGCCGCTCGAACCCGGTAGCAACTCCCAGCCGGGTTATCTCCGCGAACGAGTATGTGTTGAGGACGCCTCCCCTCGGCTTTGATCTGTCCAATTCGGCTACGAACCCGTCCCTCTCGAGCTGTCATGGCTTTCAAGCTGCTCTTCGCTTCTAGCTTGAGTCGCCTTAAAGCCTTCAATTATTACATTGGAGTCCGCCAAGAGCCCCTCGGTCTCTTTTAGTTGAAACTCCACTTTCTCAGTGAACCTCACGAGCACGGAACTCGTTCGAAGCGATTTGCCATTGTTTGAGCTTCGTATCGCGTTATGTTCGGGCACGCTTCACTCCTGGCGATCTCCGCATACTTGTGGTTGAGGGTGAGAAAAGATTGGGTCAAACCAGCGCCTTTCGGGAAAGCATTTCCCAATGCAGGACATCTCGTACGTCTACTTCCCGCAAGGGTGCGGCTCTTGATAACGGGGGGGAGGCGGGAGTGCGATGCCGAGTTCTTCGGTAATGCCCTTACTCCACAAATGGGAACGGGAATGACGGTGGAAGGACGAGGGGAACCAGGGTATCGAGCAGGAGGAAGGCTCGGCGTCGGTCGACTTAGGAGGCGGCGAGGCCGGGGTAGGGGAGGCTCGGATAGGACAGAGCAGATCCCGGCATCGGATGCGGGCTTCGAGGACTCTCCGGCCTTGAGCTTCTTTGGCTCGGCCCTGCTTCGATGACTCTCAGACCTTCGACTTGCCCGAGTCATGAGCCGACCTCTTCCTCCCCTTATTTGTTGGCACGGGGATCCCGAGAAGATATTGCGGCTCTTTCATCTTGAGACTCCCGCACGAAACACATACACCATGTTAGCTACTAGGAAGGCAAAGACGATAAATACTTGTACTCAAGACGCGGAACAACGCCGATGTTTAAATAACGAAATATCATACTCGGCCTCGACAGCATCTCGTCTCGGCCGAGCCTCGGCCGATATTGGGCTACCAAGGAGCCGGCCCAACGATGCAGATTCGCTCGTAACGCGGTCTATTATGGCGTCGATGGCTTTCTTTTCAGAGCTCTCGACGGGTGGACCGCTCTACCTTATAGGCGCTAGGGGACACATTGTGGTGATCTTGACACCAATACAAATTAAACTCCCGATCGACTTTTGCGAGTCAGGCCCTTTGAGGAACCAAGGAGTTGTACCGAGTTTAGCGACAACTTTGAAAAAGTTGCCCTTGAAGCGTTTGAAAGAGTCCGAGGCTGGGGTAAACAAGCGCCAGATTAAGCTATTCCCGAATGGATGTCCAAACCCTTGAGCTCTGCGGTTCTTTCCCGAACGAGAGGTGTGGGGGGTGAAGAAGTAGAAGAACATAGAAGTGGTGCAAGGCGGTCAAGGCTCGGGCAAAACCACTCAAAGGCAATCGAGGTAACCCCATCCATTGGGGTGTAATTGCGAGGAGCTCTACTAAGAAATTGGAGGGTGGCCATTTGAAATTCGGAAAAGGGAAGCGAATCCCAAACAGGTAATGTAGTCGGCATAGAAAAAGAAAAAGGAGTTGTGGCTCCCCTCCCTCAGCTGAGCACGGTGCTCTTCCTCTTCTCGGGAGACGGAGAGAGTAGGTGTTAGTATCTTGAGCTGGAAGACCTTCCAAGTCTTCTATGGTCGGCTTCGCCGATAGGATAACAGCTTCGCGGGTAACCCAAGGGAATTGTTCAATTAAGCCATGTTGGGGCTAGCGCGGTTTGCATTTCCAGACTACGGCTCGGCCGCGTGGGAAGAAGAAGACACGCCATTATACCTAACACAAATAAAAATATAAGCAAGATCGAGAATCTTCCTAGCATACTGATGTCAATAATTGAAGGCGGGATTCTACGGTTGTGGTAAGATTAAAATCCAAGTCAACGGGACTCGGCGATGAAGCTTGAGGAGCGGGACCAAATTATGTCGGCGGGAGCCCAAAATTAAGTCCTAGCGTGGAGGAATCCCCCAAGAAATAAGTCGTGAGCATTCGTACAAGCGGGTGCATAGCAAGGCCAATGTAGGAATCAACCTCGGCCCTAGGACCGGCGCCGGCCACTTCATTATCGGTTATTCGGAAGGTCCGGAGCAAGCGCTGACACATCAAGCTCGGGTTAAACACCCTTGGATTGGAAAGAAGCGGGAAGGAAACAATGGGGCTTCCCTAACCGATGATGATCGTCCGGATTTTTTGCCCACCGCGAAGCTTTTCCCTTGCCTCACGGTGATGATCGCTTAAAGCAACGGTTTGCGGCGTTGGACGAGAAGATTCATCGCCCAAAGCCACCAACGGTGGTTCCCAACACGGTTCTGGCGTAGTTCATCCGGTTCTTCGGGGTCATATCCTTTATGTCCTTCGACATTTGGAACCACTCTCTCAAAGGAATTAACGATCAATGAACCGAAAAGGAAACGGCTCGCTCGGAAATGTGGGGATTTTGCACAAATGTGGGAATTGAAAACGGGACTACGCGAATATGTACTCAATGAAGAAATCTACCCGAGAACTTCAACTAAGTACGACGCAAATTTCAAATGCAACAACGATTCAAAGCGAGAACAAAGAAAGAGCGGGAAAACAATAATACACTTTAAGATTGGGAGATGATCGAAGAAAGTGCGGAATGAAGATCGCTCACGAGGCGATTATCTTCCGGAAGCGAAAATCGTCGGGAGAGAATTTCTTGAGAATAACTTGGGTAAAAGGGCATGAAGGAGGCACAGCGGGTATAAACCTTTCGAAAAACCCAATCGACGGGGCAAAAGCGCCTTTTCATTCATTAGTAGGGCGACGTGACCCTGTTCATTTAATGCGCATCTGTCGAGCATTAATTACGCTGCGCCTGTATAGGCTAGCAACCCCTCGAGTTCGGCTTCACGACAGTCGAGGGACGCCACGGTGCGAGGCTAATGATGACTTAGAAGAGAAATCGACGGTAGAAAGCGCCGTACAAGGGCGGCGCTCACAATCAAGTATCCGAGGGCTCACGAGGTTAGGCTAATCGACCTGCGAGAAAGGACCCACATTTGGAGTTTTCGGCCGTGTAGAGGCGAGCTCGGATCCCGGATGGTCGAAGAACAACAAAATTTAAACAAACATAACCGGACCACATGTGCAGGGCAATTCAACGAGAAGACTTGTAGTTCCGAGGTTGTTTGAAATTCGATAGACACCTTATCAAAGTAAAACGGGGTGGCGGCTCCTATACAACATCGGGATTCAACAACATGTCCACCCGGTTGACCGAGAGACACGGACAACCCTACTGAGGCAAGGATATCATGTTACTTCGCGATCAACAAAGACTCGGACTTCAACAAAGACTCGGACTTCGTTCTTGATCAAGCGAACATCTAAACTCGGCAGGCTCAAAGACACGAGCAACCGAGCTTGGGGGCATTGCTGTGGATCTAGTCTAGGCCCGTTATCTCACCGGCTAGTACGGGGGCAACCCACTATCCGTGGGACCCGGCCATGACCTTGGACATGCACACACGATCTGGACATGCACACACGATCCCGGACACGCACGGGACACGTACGGTGTGGCGGCCAAGGGACTAACTAACCGGTATACTCTATATATACGAGGAAGGAGACGGGGCGCAGTGTACATTCATTCTAAGCCACGACTTATCTACATTCGGTCACTCGCACACACACGCGCCACTTTAGGCGAAACGCACCGCTGTATGCAGTGATCATCTTCTTCCCGAACGCTTGTCCCATAAGCATACGGGAAGGGCACACGAATCCTATATCAAATCACCGGACCTTCAATAGGCCGGACATCGTAGATTCTACACCTGAGAACAAATATGATACTTTGAAAGAAAAATGACATTGGTCATAATGATAATCATGAACTTAGGAATGGAGAATTAGTTTAATGTATGGAGCTAGCATGTTCTATGTCCATTTTAGAGTCAGGTGCAGTGGTTGGATGGAATGAATCATTATATAATTTTTAAAAAATGTAAACCCCGACTAAACTTAATCTAAAAACATACTAACGTCCGATTTTAAATATAGGACATAATTTACACTACAAACTATGTCATATATTTAGGGCCAGAAGGAATCGTATTATTTATTCTATTTTAAATATAAGATCTAGTGTAGATATGAATTTTAGTTCTAAATATAATTTTTTTTAAGGATTAATATAATTTATTTTGATTTTGATTTTAGTCTCTTAAATTTACTCCTCCAAAATCGTTAGTTTTTATAATTTGAAAAGGATTTAGAGATGAGTTACTGAGTTATGTGAGATGAGGTGGATATATATATATATATATATATATATATATATATATATATATATATATATATATATATATATATATATATATATACATATCACTTGGTGCTGACCTGGACAAAAAAAGGCTAAAGTATATGTTTAATTTGGTCCTTCATATTTGCTTTTGTATCATTTTAAGCCCTTTAAGTTTGTAAAGTGTATGTTTGGTCCCTTAATATTAACACCGTTAGTTTGACTTAATGGAAAATACTGACTCAATAATTTTAATCGATGACGATGCAATTAAATACTGACCAAACATATTTATGTTAGTATTTTAATAAATTAACATTTTAAATCCTATTAAATGAAAAATATTTAATCTTACCGATTGTTTTATGGTTTTTCATAGTTTGTGAAGATTAAATATATATATTTTTTTCGTCGAAGAAGATTAAATATTTTTTAATTAATAGGATTTAAAATATTACTTAATTAAAATACTAACATATAAATTGCTTGATCAACATTTAATTCGTACGCTCATCGTTTAAAATTGTTGAGTGTACTTTACAAATTTAAGGAATTAAAATGATACAAGAGAAATATAAACGACCAAACATATACTTTAGCTAAAAAAAGAAGGGTGAAGGAGCAATTTTGTCAACCAACTATTATGCTAGGAGCGCTGGGTACAAATAACTTTTAAAAGGACCAAAAAGACCAACAAACAATTAAATTGGTAAAAAACACACAACACCGTTTATTTGGAGCTAACCACCGTTTAAAACCAAACCCACGTGACATTTGACTGCCAGCTCAATGCCCAGGTGGTTTTTTTTTTCTTCCTTGCTGGTTCGGTTTCCGGCAGCAGAAATACTGTCGCCAAGTTGCCCAGGAACAACTCCGGCGAGCTCCGTGAGACCAACTCAAACGCCTCCGAGAGCCTTCAACCGGCTTCGGCATCCCGACGCACCAAGCCTGGTCATAGAAGATCGGCATAGCTTTGGCATCTGTCACATGGATTTGATGCTGGTTACTGTGAGATTTGAACAGTTATTCATAATTTTCGGCTATAGCTTTGGAATTCGAACTGTTTTTCTTTGCTTATTCATTTGATATCGCAGCATGTAATTTATTTCTGAAATTTTGGAATTCTTGTTGGTTCATTCTGAGTTTAAAATATAAGTAGATGTGGAATTGCTTCAGCTTTGGGCAGGTTGAGAATGCACAGAGCCATCTCTGTGTCCCTGGAAAATAGGTGGATCAATCTGAACTGTACAAGTTGAAGCTCTTGGAGAAGCATTTGAAAAGATGTGCAGAAGCACTAAAGATTGGTGATTGGAAGAACACACTAAGGTAATCAGACGCAGCCATTGCTGTTGGAGCAGATTTCTCACCCCAGGTGTATACAGACATACAAAAATGTATAGTTTGAACCTCTTAGTGGCACTCCTCAGTTTCTCTTTTCTAACTTGGGTGAGTTCTACTTGCAGCTTGTTGCATGCAAAGCTGAAGCCTATTTGAAACTTCATCTACTTGAAGACGCTGAGTCTACCCTCTCAAACATTCCTAAGCTGGAGGGTTGCTCTCAAACCAAGTTCTTTGCTATGATTGGTGAAGCTTATGTTCCCTTTGTTCGAGCTCAGGTTGAGATGGCCTTAGGAAGGTAAAATCATCCACCACTTCCCATGCAAAAACAGTGGACATGAATTTTGGTGATAAATGAGAAAAACAAAAAAGAAATGATGGTTCCATATTTTTTGGCAGGTTTGAGAATGCAGTAGCAGAAGCAGAAAAGGCTAGTTTGATAGATTATAGCAATGTGGAAGTTGCGAGGGTAGTAAATACTGTGAAAATAGTGGCAAGGGCTCGCTCTCGAGGCAATGAGCTTTTGGCCATGGAAAATTTTCTGAAGCTTGCTCTGCTTATGGAGAAGGCCTTAAATATGATAGTTCCAACTATGTTTTGTTTTGCAATAGAGCTGTTTGCTGGTCTAAACTTGGACTGTGGGAAAAGTCTGTTGAGGACTGCAACCATGCTCTGCTAATACTACCAAACTGTACCAAGGCCCTTCTCTGTAGGGCTGTCTCAAATTCAAAGGTGATGATGATGATTCTCCTAGATTAGAGCAGAGATAAGCCCATGCTTTCATAAACAAAGTTGAAGATTTTCCATCCATGGTTGCGTGGTGTGTGGCGATTCCGATAGAGAACCCAGAGTTCGGAAACAGAGTGATTTACAGACTCATGACAGATGCTTTCTCATCAGAAACAGTCAAGTGGGGTACCAACCGGCGGCTTTCATCGGCTTCAGAGAAGTCGGAACCAGAAAGACGGTTGAAGTCGGCGTCAGATTCAGCAACGGTGAGGGAAGGCCCAAGAAGGTGGAGACGTAACGGATGAAGGGTTTTGGAAAAAAAAACCACCTGGGCATTGAGCTGGCAGTCAAATACCACGTGGGTTTGGTTTTAAACGGTGGTTAGCTCCAAATGGAAGGTGCTGTGCGTTTTTTACCAATTTAATTGCCGTCTAAGGGCACTCTGAAGTACAAAGCAAGTAGTTTGAATAGCTGCAATGTTTTCTCCTTTTTCGATATTTGTCTTCTTTAGCCATCGAAAGCGGCATCTGAAGCACGAGCAGCATGGCGACTCATGTCTCATCCATCGGTTTCCTCTTCACACCCTCCATCTTATGGTATTTTTTGCTACAATCTTTATTAAGACAATGTAAATACATTTTTTTGGATAAATTATTAAAAATAATCATTGGCTACTGTGTTTATTTAACAATATATAATAATAATAATAATAATAATAATAATAATAATAATAATAGCTAAATATTATATATGAGATATGGGAAGGTCAGATAGATAGCCATTGGACGGCCCTTTCTTTCCCATGAATAGCGAAATAAATGAAAACGCAAAATTGTGGTTTCAGGTCACCAAAAGGCCACCAAAGTTTGTTTGATTAATTAATTAATTAATTAATTAATCAATAATTCAAATGTCAATAGATGGAAACATACGAAATTGACTCGTTCCTTTTCTTCCAATAAAAAAATTAGCTGACGGGTTTCACACGGCATGGCGTCCAGTCCACTCTCTGGGATGCGGCATTCAATTTCAAATTGCAAGAGCATTTTTTCTTCTTTTTTGCCCAGCAAAATTGCAAGAGCATATTATGAATGAAGGTAAGAAAAAACATATATAATGAATTATTTGTTAAGGTAAGAAATATATTATTGTTATAAAAATAAAAATAAAAAGCATAAGAGATTAACATGAGAGAGATAGATTGAGAAGATTGAGAGAAAGTTGGAGGAGCTTTCATTCACTTCATTCTTTGATATCAATACATTGTACATGGCTTATATTTATAAGCCTCTAACCACCATTGAATTCTATACGGTATGAGCAAATAGTATTAATCATATGAAACCCACAAACTATTCATTGGGGGAAGTTATAGGTTTAGAGCACTAAACACATATGGAATCCTAAAAATGAGAGGTTATGGAGCGAATGATATATAAAGGCTAAAAGTTGGATAGTTTATAGACATCCGCATCATATAATATTTACAGCAATTATGGAATTTTTACTATTTTTATTAACACAACTATGCATCTATATTGAATTAAACCAAACTGTGAACCTGAGTTTTACATGAAGTACTTAAGATATACAATATTATTCATCCCTTATAAATAATGTAATTTTGGTTGTTATAAATTTTATATTGTATAAATATATACCTATTATATCTCGGTCATTAATATAAAACACAATTGATTAATTTAAAGATATTGCGTAAGTTAAATAAATTATTTAATTATATGATATGTCACTTGATCTCTCTAAAATACTTATGTATACTATTATAATATATACTCTCTTCGGTCCTAATTATAAGATAACATTTGGGGGTTGGTTTTGGTCCTAATTATAGGACAACTTTTTAGTTTTTGTCAATTTCTTTAATACACTCACGTGTCTATAAACATATGTATGTGTGTGCACGCGCGTTTATATATGTATCTGTGTGTGTGTAGATATATGAGTCATGGGTGTGTGTGTGTGTGTCTATATGTAATATGTATATATATACATACATAAATATATGTATATATAGCAAAACCATTATTTCAATTAGAAAACGTGTGGAGAGGAAAATTGGTGGAGAGATATGTGACGGTATTGTTGATTCACTTTTAGTTATGTCATTTTTAAATTTATATAAGGGCATTTTAAGAAAATTAGTAAAATTAACTAATTTAACTTCTTTCCTTAATCTTTTGTAGTAGTGTACACACTCTATTAATCATTTAATTTCAAATTTTAACCAAGAAGAACTCTTTTTGCATATAAAGTCAGGTCATAATTGAGAATTTTAAGCATAATTTCAAAACCCTGGTTTAGTGGTATCCTTGTTAAGCTATAGGGTGTTCATACAACGAGGCAATGAGGTAAGCGATTCAAAAAAAAAAAAAAACCCCCATTAATAAGCTCAAACCATTTCATATTATTTATATTTAACATTAAATTTAAACTTCGCCAGAGATTATTTGTTGTTATTATTTTTGGACAATAGTTATAGCCGGTAATAATTAAGCCCTTATATATTAGGGATACCACTTTTTCACCTTAGATCAAAATCTTATCTACCTTTATCATTTCTCTCCTATTGAGATTTTGATCTAACGGTAAAAAAAGTGGTAGTGACTAAAATTGGTAGTGACAATATCTTATCCCTATATATTAATGCTTAGTTAAACGTTTAACCGTTTAATTGGATCAGACAATTCAAAGTACCACTAGTGTAAAAGGGCTTTAAAACCGCCTCATTTAGACCGGACTATCGACGCCTTGGCCTTAAAGGTATGACTCCAGTGGCGCTTTGTAAATATAAAGAAATTCTTATACCAGATAATTTTTTCATAGGTCTTAAATATATTATCCAGACCTGTTAAAAAAAACCGGTCTTAAAAATGTTATTAAAAAAATTGAAATATCAATTACTTTATGGAGAAATCTCATACAAACTAGACTTATAATTTCTACACTCCAAAATAATACTAAAAAATTAAATATAAAGGTATTAAAGTTTTAAGACCGAACGTATATCATAGCCGGTCTTAAACGTTAGACTTTTAAGATCGGACTTAAAATACTACTGGTACTAAAGTTTAAATAAAAAATTAATTAATTGTAAGACCTAAGTTATAGAAGACCTGGTCTTAAAAGTTAGACTTTTAAGACCGGATATAAAATGAGGCCAGACTAAAGTTTAAATAAAAATTAATTAATTTTAAGACCTAGGAGTTATAGAAAGACCTGGTCTTAAAGGTTAACTTTTAAGACCGTATACTAATTTGTCCTGGTCTTAAAAATAAGGCAAGCAAATATATGTTTCTTCGTGCGAAAGCTTTTGTCACTCTCACCTGAAGAACCTCTGTTCACGTTGCGAAACCCTTCTGTTGCATTACCTCTTCCTCACCCACGTACCATTAGTCTCTCGTTACTCCCTTATTTGCTCAGCATTCCTCTATTACCGTCTCGAAAATGAACGGTGAAAACGATTCCGCCGTGTTCCCGGAACGCTGTGTACTGGTGTGACTAATGTGAGTCGAGCGAACCCTCTTCATCTCACAATGAGCCTCCTAAGCGCCCGTGCACGTCGTGGTAGAAGCGCACACGAATGATGGATGTATCCCTAAGTCTAATTCCGGCGAAAAGCTCGAGATTCAATTTGATGAAAATTTGCAACCTTTCGGTCCTATTAAAAGCACATATACTAGTTTTGTCGGTTGTCTAGTACGCAGCAAGGTTAGCATCTTGACAAATGAGTGGAAAAATATGGACCAAAGCACAAGAAATGATCCTATTTGGGACACTATCCCGCTTACTTACACCCAATGGCGGATGCAAAGATATCACTTGGGGGCAAGTGCCCCCTTAAAATGACATGTTTTTTTAAATATTTTTTTAAAATAAAAAAATTTAGGGTTAAATCCAAATACTATAGAATTCTTTCGCATCACGTAATCAAACTTCTTTTGTAGAATCAAATAGTCGCCTTCTTTGAATCAAACTTTCGCCATTTGTTTAATGCCTTATATTGAAAAGATGTATTTGATAGCATTGATAATAAGGAAATTACTATGGAATTCCAAAAATAAGGCTTAGAAGGATGACATTGTAATTATTTTTATTGTAATATACTTTTGTTATAAAAATATATGTGTTTGAACTTATTTAGTATTTAGCCTTGCTATTTTTAACAAAGACTTTTGCTATTTCTAACAAGATTTAGCCTTATTTTTCCATTTATATTCTTTTTATTTTTAAATATAAAAAAGTTTTCTTTAAAAAATTTCTGGGCAAGCACAAATTGTGCCACCCTTCCGTAAATTTCTCGGATCCGTCCCCGCATACACCGTCCCTGACTCTGAGAAGTTGAAAGACTCAACATTGTCTTATTGTGCTGATCGGTGGAGGAAGTTTAAGACCTTTCTAGCTAATGTGTATATTTTTGCCGAGGTTCGGCATCGACCATAATCCCCGGACAAGTACAAATTTATTGATGAACAAACTTGGCAACAATTTGTTCACCATGACCACTCCCGAAGCTCGGTGAGTTTATATTTAGTTTTGTTTGCCCTTTTGTTTGCTTATTAACCCGTGCGGATATGTGAATGTTATTGTGTTCATCTAACTCGTTAGTTAAATGGTTTGGTGTGTGAATAGAAGTATACATTTCCTACCTTTGTCCCGCATCGAGGGAGCATGTCCTAGTTCCATGCAAGTCCGATATGTTAACTGTGTAATGGTTTCGGTGCAAGTAGTTAGTTAGTTAGTTAGTCTAATATGTGTAGGAACCAAGCATGATGAATGAATGAATTGACTGAGTTGCAATTGGCAAGAATTCTCGCAACTCCCTTTCCTTTGTTTCTCCCAATTTCTTCTACAATGCTACATCTTCCTTAAATAAAATGTTGAAACTTGATGAAGTGAATTTGACTAATGTTTGACGTTCATATCAAGTAGAAGTTCTCTAATTTCTTATTATAATAAGGAGGATTGTAGAAGAGAGAACAAGAAAATAGATATAGTACAAGTAATAGGTCTTTGAAGGTTATGAAAAATTATCATATTAACATTAAATAGGAGTGGTTAAATAAATACAAAATAGTATAGTAAGAAGTAAAAATCAAATGCTTCTTATAAAAAGAAATGAGGTATGTGTGGCGGTTGTTTCTTATAATAAGAAACAGAGGAAGTATTTAATTATATAATTAAGAAACATTGATCAAGACTTGCATTGTTATCACATTAATGTGTTATTTGGCTGTCTTCAAAGGCCAACTGTGACTCTATCAATTTATTGTAAGCTTTTACACATTGATATAATCGATCATTATATTATAGTTATAATTAATATTTAAACATAAGCCTGAAACTGAAAGTCACTACGTCTAATCCTAGCATCCCACATAGGCGGATCCACTCACAAGGAAAGGGGGTAAGTGCCCCCGAATTATGATGGAATTCTAAAAAATAAGTGAATTAAAATTATGATGTATTTGATAAAGATTAATAATAAGGTAATTATAATGGAATTCTAAAAATAAGGTCTGAAGGATGACATTGTAATTGCTTTTATTATAATATACTTTTGTTATTAAAATATATGTATTTTAATTTATTGAGTCCCACCCTTCATTATAATTTATGTAATGCATTTCTAACAAAGATCTAGCTTTGTTTTTCTAAATGACATATTTGTAAAATAACCGTCCCTCTTATTATATCATCAGTATTCACTTGATTTCATGAATTTTTTTTATATTCTTTTTTTTATATATATATATATATATCTCTGTGTGTAGGGCTAATGAGAAATTTTGCTTCGAAAGTTTCCCTCAAGAAAGTTAAAAAAGGAAGCAATTTTGTCGTCCATTATCTCGCTTAATTTTGTCAGGTTAATTACTAAACATGCTGAATTAATACTCCATATATCACCCACGCTATTTTTGTTAAGATGAAAATTTGTCCCAAATTTTTTAAATATAATTTTAAATAAACATGAAGTAGATGACACATGTATTTCCGTAATAAATTTGCATATTAACAAAAGTTATGTAGATGACATATGATCGTCAACTCAACAAATTTTGATAACTAACGGTAACGACAAAATTGCTCCTAATTTGAAATTTTAAGGCAAAATTGCTCCTTAACCCATATATATATATATATATATATATATATATATGGTTTATCGTTTACATGTCTTCGACATAAAGTTATGTCAAGTGACCCCAAAACTACGTCATTTGTGAGTTCATTAATTCTCGTAACCTCAAAACGACGTCGTTTTGGGAGTTAGGACAATTAATGAAGGATATTTTGATTTTGATTTTTTTTTTTATATTTATTATATGAATTTTACCAAAACACCATTCACTAATTCTCCCAACGGAATTAATAAACTCCCAAAACGATATAGTTTTGGGCCACTTAACATAACCTTATATCAAGTGTATAGTTTTGGGTCACTTAACATAACCTTATATCAACCTTATATATATATATATATATATATATATATAAATTCAACATGAGAAGGAGTTTGATTATTCAGGTAAAAGAAATGTAGTTTGATTATTTTCTTTTGGCATAATAGAACCATATTGGGGGGGGAGGATGTCATCTAATTTCTGTTGAATTTTAAAAGAAGACCAAGTTATTGACAAAAATTAATTCTTTTTAATTAGGAGACATACACTTAATAATATGAGGTGAGTTTGTAAGTAAGATCAAACTATTAACAATTTCACGTTCTATTTACAAAGAACTTTCTTTTCCTTTTTCCCCAAGCCACTAAACTAGGATCATTTAACTAGGGATGGCAAAATTGAATCGTTTACCGCATCAGATGTGAGAGAAACAGGGAATCTGTATCGAATCTTATGTACGGTCTTCCAATTTTTCAATTACAGCTGTTTGGCTCGTGACTCCCTACTTAACTTTTATCGATGCTGGAGTTGACATTTACAACACATTAATGTGTGTGTTTGGCTGCAAGCGCGGGTGGGAAATGACTTATTTATAATTTGACTAATTTGATTTGTTTGGATTGGTGATAATATAAATAGTTTTTCTGGAATTTAATCTTGTTTGGCATAACGGTAGTATAAATGATTTTTGAGATAATTATAAGAGAAAAATTAAAATTACAAAAAGTGAAAATTACTACTTGAAAAATTGACAATGCTTAAATGCATAATTAGATCAAATAATATTACATAATTAACTGGATTACATGTCCCGTCATTTGGTCTCTAATTGTGTCACTGATATGATCTATTGTCATGGTAGAGGTGGCAGCAGCGATGACAGTGGTAGTGGTAGCGGTGGTGGAGGAGGAGGAGGTGGTGATTGTGGTGGTGGCAGTGGCAACGATAGTTACCATGGTAGAAGTGATGACAACTCTAGAGGCGGCGACGAGGGGAGCAGTAGCGATGGTGGAGGGGAGGTAGTGGTGGTAGCAACAACAACAATGACAATAGTTGTCATAGTAGAGGTTGCATTAACAACTAAGAAGAGCGGCAATGGAGGAAGAGGTGGTGGCGATGGTAGTGATAGGGGGCGATAGCGTGGTGGATGAGGAGGAGATAGTGGTAATGGCGGTGACAACGATGATGACAATTATCATGGTAGAGGTGGGAGCGATGTAGGTGGTGGTGTCGGCAATGACAAAGGGGTGGTAATAGTGGCGATGGAGGAGGAGGATGAGGTGGTGGCGACAGCAACGACAACAATGGTTGAGGTGGCGGCCGCGACAACGGGCGCAGGTTGTTGCAGTGAAGGAGGAGGAGGTAATAGTGGTAGCGGTTGTGGCGTGGTGGGTGGAATAATACTAGTGAAATAATAATGAATGAGACTAAAGGGTAAACTGAACTTTTTCAACCATACAATGTGGTGGTAATGATTCATAGAGGGAGGTACAAATACCATACTAAAGAGGATCAAAACACTATTGTCTTGGTAATGTATTCATGATTACCATTATAGTCATACAATATGGTTGAACCAACCTCCTTCTTAGTCTCCATATTTTTTTTTCGAAATAATTCAATTCTTATAATTTCTTGACTTGAAAACACTTAATCCCTTTAAATTTATTTTTAATTCATTACACGATTGAGTTGTAAGAAATTAAATTTTAGGATCTAAATTGATAAAAAAAACAAAAAACAGAAGTCACATTAGATATTTTTTTTTCAAAAATCCAATAAATGTAAAAATATTATTTAAATATAGAAAATCCTGTGCAGTGCTGAATCTTTGGTCATTTTAAAAATAGAAAAACAAGTGGCTTGCATCTAATTAAAATAAAAGAAACGAAGCTGGTCCCTTGAAAAAGACAAATTATGAGAAATTGGTATGGTATCTAGTGAGGGAGATAAAAACAAAAGAGGAAAATATGATGAGTGGGACCATTGCAATGAAAGAAAAGGACAGACAGAAGGCGATCGGATAACTAATTAGGGTACAGTGATTCCAATTATTTGGTATCTCGAGATTGAATCTGTATAAATAATAATTAAAAAACATATTTGAAAGGGAAGCATCTTCTCTTCTTTTCCCCTTATCGTCTGCTGCGTTCCTTTACCCTAAACTATATCGTTTTAATATGAAATAATTAAGGTTAAACACTCTTTTCAAGCAGCATTTAGTATTTTAAAGTTTTTTTTTACCACCTAGTACTTTAAAGTATTTTTTTAATAGCACTTATCAAATATTATTATTATTTTGTTGTTGTTGTTATTTGACACAAAGTATTCACATTATTTTCAAAATATCATTTTCATGTTTCCCTTAGAAGCCAATCATAATAATGCCTCTAGTTTCCATCATTTTCTAAGCACCACTAAATTCATGTTGTTTTATATCTTCAAGTCTATGAAGAGTGTGGATATGATTTAATTTTCTTTGCCTCTTTGTCAAGCTAATTCCATGTTATCTTCTTCTTCTTTTTTTCCCTTCCAGTAATTCCATGCATGTTTTCTTCTATTCGTATGCGCGTCCATTGACTATTAGCAAAAAGACAATCTTTTTAAAAAAATTTATAATCAGATTTTTTCAAAAAATTGAGTTATGAATGCCTTGATCGTTTTATTATTCTTCTATCAATTATTAGTAATAAATCCGATTTGAGATTTTACAATTTCATTCTTTTTTTCTTTTTCCCTTGAATATTGATCATTTCAATAAAATTCTCCCACAATCGGTTAATTTATCTATAGTCACAGTTATGTTAGATCCAAAACGTTGTTACTGTATCAAGTATCAGCTATCATTATTATTGTAAGACATTAATAATACTTTGGTGTTATAAATAAAAGATACTACCGGCTCGGTTTCAGAACCTTTTTCTTTTTATTGGTTTTGATGTACTTTTTTTTTCCCAATAACACGATCTGATACACCTTTGAATTTTGCTAGATTGAATACTTAAATATTATATCCAAATAATTAATTTGTAGGAATCACTAACTAACATTTCGACCAATCGGGAAGAAGTAAACTCATAAATAAAATATTCAATTATTGAGGGATGTAAACAATGTAGTAATATTATTAATTGTCCTTTCTTTCTTTCTTTGTTCTTTTTTTAATGCTTTTATATATCATAGCTTTTGTTTATTTTCTAAAAAATATTTGTTTTGCATTGTTTGATTCTTTTGGTTTTTTTTTTTCTTTCAGAGGTCAATCAAAAAGAAACTTAGCATATGCAATTACATAGTGAAACCTACTATGTGACAACCAAGCAGGCTATCATTGTTCATGCAATAATTAATTAATTAATTTATGTTTAATTAACTACTTTAATTTGATAGTATTCCCTCCATTTCTATTTATATATTTTTGCGAGGTTTCGTACTTTCGTTGACATAACTCTCTGGTCTTTTTTTTTTTTTTCCGTCTTCCCTTTCTGTTACCTAATTTTTTTTTTTTTAAATTATTAAACTTCATTTAAAATTGACACTACAATTTTGGCTGGCACTTATGCTCTTATTTATCCTTAAACTTATCTACATATGTTATATATATATATATATGTGTGTGTGTGTGTGTGTTTCTTAGTAGACGTCAATTATGTGGAACTTCGACCATGAACAATTTCGATGTCCCCAATCCACTGCTATCCACCAATTATGAGGTACTTTGACAATGAAAATTTGTAAGAATTATTCCTTCCGTTAAATAATACTCCTCTTATCTTATTTATAAGTTATATTATTAAATAGTTTTATTGGGTTGTATTATTTTACCTTTGTTTATTATTCTGTAGTATGTGGTTATTTTCTTGTAATCTATATTAAATAGGTCTAAAGTTGAAAAGTTATTAAATTTTAAAGTAGAGTAAATACCATTTCTGGTCCCGGACAAAAAACACGGACCCCATTTTTGTCTCTGACAAAAAAAATGTCTTTTTTAGTCCATAAAAAGGATAAATAAGGGTCGATTGGTGGACATTTTGATCCCTCACAAATTTCTAAAAGGTCATTTTTAGTCCCATAAAAAGGACGAATAAGGGTCAGTTTTTTTGTCAGGGACCAAAATGGGGTCCGTTTTTTTGTCAGGGACCAGAAAAGGTATTTACTCTAAATTTATTTACAAAACCATTGATGATGGTTGAATTTAAAAAGTTAGCATGCGTTTAATAGAGTTAAAACAATTTTGTTTATAAAAAAAGGTCAAAACGGTAAACTTATAGTGTGAACTTATGAGTTTGATTAAGTTTATAGCTAGTTCAAATTTAAGAGTGACTCAGACATAATTTTGTAAAGTAAAAAAATAGAAACGATAAATTTAAAGAGTTAACTCACGAATTTAATAACAATACACATAACTTAAAAAAAAAAAGGCTTTTGTAAATTGATTTATAAATAATAAGATCAAGTGAATAGTATACACACATATAAAGCAGTCTTTACAAAAATATATAATATACTTGAGGATGTCTATATATGTTTCTTTATTTTGTTTTTTAAAAAAGTACACCAATTTCTATAGTGAGGTGTGGATAGCTAAATACTTTGAAGATCGGCCCAAAAAATAAATTTTGGCGGAACACAAAAATCCACTTTTAATCTGTTCATGTAAAACGTATTGGGCCTACAGATCGTATATTTATTAATTAGGCCCAAATCCATATTAATTTAAGGTCAAGCAATGGACAAAGATAAGGCCTGGCTTTATCAAAAAACAAAAAAACAAAAAAGATAAGGCCTGGCTTATTTTTGAGATGCTTTCAGAGAAATTAAATAAGAGGACACAGATGGCTCTCGTGGTTGCTGGTTCAAAGTCCTCTCTGGTTCCATCTTCCGCTGAAGATGATGACTTGTTGAGCAGAAGCTCAAAGAAAATCAAGAATGACAAAGGCTTGGGTAACAAGGAAGAATGGCCTTCCTTAGGTTTTTCAGGGTAAAAAGCAATGGCTGCCTGGTATGTCTTTTGTGGAGAAGCTGAAAGGCACTAGAAATGAGAAAGAGTGCTCTGAGCATATTGAGATTTGAGACCGACAATATGTTGTCTGATGATTCCCTATCGGAGAGTGATGCTGAGAAGGAAGATTGTACACCTCTATGTCAGATAGTGGAGGATCCAAACCGGAACTTTCCTACCTTTGTGTTTTCGAGAGAAGATGAAAAAAGGTTGTACAAGGCTTGGAATAGAGCCGTTATAGTGAAACTGTTGGGTCGTAATATTGGTTACAAATTGTTACTATCTATCCTCCAATCTTTGTGGGCTAAGAAAGGTGTCATTAGTTTGATAAATATTGGTAATGGATTCTTTGTTGTTAAGTTTACTAACAAGGAAGGCGTATAAATGCATTAAGCGGCGGTCCTTGGATGGTGTTCGATCACTATTTAACGGTGCGTCCATGAGAACCTCGGTTTCAGCCAAGAGTGCCACTATCGACAAAGTTGCTGTTTGGGTGCAGTTGCCAAGTGTTTTCTTGGAATATTATGACAAAGAGGCTTTGGCCTGGATAGGAGACCGAATAGGTGACACTATAAAGGTTGATATTAATACTTGAGGACAATTTCGGGTCATTATGCGCAGATTTGTGTACTGGTTGATCTTAGAAAGCAACTTATGTCTGGGTTTTCGCTTGAAGGTGAAGACTACAACATTGAATATGAAGGGTTACACTCTTTATGTCTTTGTTGTGGGGTTTATGGTCATACGACTGAATCCTGTAAGGTTGGGAAAAATGATGGGCAACCAGAGGCTATGGTGCAACCTGATCATGTTCATGTTATTCGTCGTGAAAGTAAGGCTATTGTGAAAAACAATGAACAGGATGTCTGGAAGGTTGTCCAGAAACCTAACCGGAAAAAAAGTTGAGAAGGATAAGTTTGATCCTAACCAGCATAAAAAAAAAGGGATCCCCGCTTTGGTATTCTGTCAGTTGACGAAGAAGGGAACAATGAGGTCAAGCGGCGGCGAAAAGAAGGGGTAAATTTTGGGCCAAAGGCTGCAGGTGTTGTGGTGGAGCAGGTGGCTCCCATCGAGGTGAGTAGTGGGAAGGAAAAAAAGGGGTATACACATAAGAAGCAACCCAAAAGAAAAACTTTTCGGTACAAAAACCTCTCGAGGTTGTGGGCGAGACACGGGAGCAGAGGATAGTTAAGCGAACAAGGGAGACTGTGCAAAAGGTAGAGGAGGGAAGGAAATTCTGAGAATAACGTATGATGTGTCGCGAGAAGAAGAGGACAAAATGGAGATGGCGTCGGGGCAAGATCTGTCATTGGTAATTCACTGGAGCGGAAAGAGTGGACCGGGAGGTTTTTATGGAGGTCTCTCGGGATATTAATTCTTTGGGCCTTGCTAACGGTCTCCCGAGTAAATTTTGGGCTCGTGATGATCTCTTGGACCCGGATGATGCATTCGTTGAGGAAACTCCTCTTGGAGTATATGAGAGTGGTAAAAGGCCTGAGCCCAAGTCCATTAAGGCCTGTTACTTGGGTTTGCTTCCTATTGTATTTATTTTATTATTAGTATAATAATGATTAAAATACTATTCTGGAATGTGCGTGGTGCGTGTAGTCCGAAGCTCCTTCAGAATCTCCGGTTGGCTTGTCGGAAATCTCCTCCTGGCATGATCATCTTAGCGGAAACTAAGACTGAGAACAAGGATCGATTTCGATGTCTTTTGTCTCTGGGCTTTGATGAATTTTGGTTGTCGAGCATTGGTCGATTGGGTGGTCTCGTCGCGGCATGGAAGAAAGAGTGGATCGATGTTCAGCTTTTGCGCAAGGATCGCCAATTTCTCCATTTTCAGTGTGAAATCGGCGAGGCGAATCCTTTCCTGCTAACGGCTATTTATGCTCATCTTACTTATTCTCAGAAGCAGGAGCTATGGGGTGCTCTAGAGGAGATGGCTTCTTCGATTTCTCTACCGTGGGTAACGATTGGAGACTTCAACGATATAGGCTCGTCATCAGAAAAGGTGGGTGGCCTGTATGGTAATGAAGCTCGGATTAAGCTCTTTAATGATCATGTTCAGCGCTGTGCGTTATCTGACCTGGGATACCGTGGTCCCAAATTCACTTGGCGGGGCCCGAAGTTTATAGGTTGTCGGCGCTTGTATGAACGACTGGATTGAGCTCTTTTAAATGAGACATTTCTTATGGAATTCTCAGATTGGGAGCTTCAGGTACTTCCACGCCTAAATTTTCGGACCATAATCCAATTTCTTTGGTTTGTGGGGGCGCGGTGACTGTGAATAGGGCGAATCTTCCTTTTAGATTTGAGGCGATGTGGGGTAAACATGAAGCTTTTAACGAGTTTTTATCTGAAGCTTGGGTTTTTGAGGATGATATTCATTGCTCCTTAGACCAGCTCCGTCTTAGGCTTGGGATATGGAACAAAGAGGTGTTTGGTACGTTAGAGAAGCAAAAGCATATCATTATGTCCAGGCTAGCAGGTATCCAGAGTTCTGAAGCATATCCTTACTCTGAGTTTTTATGTAATCTGGAGTTGGATCTTCATTTGGAGATGGATAGAATTCTGAAGTTGGAGGAAGTGAAGTGGCATAAAAAATCTAGAACTGAGTGGATTTCTAATGGAGATCGTAATACTAGGTATTACCATCTCAAGACGAAGATGCGAAGGAAACGTAATAGAATTTCTTTGCTAAAAAACTCGCAGGGAAATTGGGTGGAGGATGCAGAGGCGCTTAAGGAGATGGTTGTTTGTTACTTCAAACACCTCTATTCTCAAGGTTCCGATTTGCAAGTTCCTCTTCTCACGAAGTCTAATTTTCCAAAGCTTGATTCGCGAGCTCTTCAGGAGCTAGGTAGATTGCCAGTGATGAGGAAATTAAATCTACCTTGTTCTCTATGGGCAGCTTTAAGGCTCCCGGACATGATGGCTTCCCCCATTTTTTTACAAGTCTAATTGGAAGGTGGTTGGCCCTGCTATTTGCTCCTTTGTTAAAAATGTCTTCCAAGGTAAGATTTCTCTATCTGAAGCTAATAAAACGCTAATTGCCCTGATTCCCAAACAGGATAATATTGAGTTAGTCTCACACTTTAGACCCATTTCTTTATGCACGGTTCATTATAAATGTATTACAAAGGTGATTGCTGTGAGACTGAGAGAGGTAATGAAGGATCTTGTTTCTCCTTTTCAAGCTAGTTTTATAAAAGGAAGGAAAATTCGGGATAATATTATTATAGAGCGTGAAATCTTGCATATTATGAATAAGAGTAGAAGTAAGAAAGGGTTGATGGCTATGAAAATTGATTTGGAAAAGGCCTATCATAGAATTGGTTGGGGGTTTTTAAACCAAGTGCTGTTAGATGTGGGTTTGGATGTAAACTTTGTATCTCTTATAATCTCATGTGTTTCATCTGTATCTTATAATGTTCTATGGAATGGAGAGCAGACTGAATTTTTTCTCCGACTAGAGGATTGCGTCAAGGAGGCCCTATTTCTCCTTTGCTTTTGTGTTGTGTATGGATAGGCTTCCCACTTGATCTGTGACGCTGTGGAGGATGGAAGTTGGAAGCCTATTTATGTTACTAAATCTGGTCCTAATATTTCTCACCTGATGTTTGCTGATGATTTGTTATTGTTTGGCATAGCTACTGTCCCTCAAACCGAAAGAATGAAGAGATGCTTGCAAGACTTTATGATGGCTTCAAGTGGGAAAATAAACAAGGAGAAATCGTCTGTTTATTTTCCCCTAGAGTTCCTTTGAGTACAAAGCTAAGAATTAAGGATATTTCTCAAATGCCTATCTCTAGTCAGATTGGTAAATATGTGAGATTTCCTTTGGCCGGCTACGGGAGGGTTAAGGATGACTTCCAGTATATTATTGATTGTGTAAGATCTAAATTGGAAGTGAAGCGATTACAGAGAAATTTCATTTGGGGGCATGATGAGTCATCCAAGCAATTTCATGCTATTGGGTGGGATCAGATTACCAAGCCTAAGGAGTTCGGTGGTTTGGGGTTTAGGAGGTTGTCTTCAATGAACCGTGCTTGTGGGGAAAAATTGGCATGGCAGTTGGTAATTGGAAAACAAGGGCTTTGGTGAGCTTCTCCACAATAAATACATGGTGAGGGATGAGGATTCTCTTCTTAATTCTCGGCGGAGACTCACAGCTCTGGAAGTTTATTTGTGCTCATAGTGACATATGCATTGTAGACCAAGGTACCAAATGGCATATTAGAGATGGCCAGACAGTGAATTTTTTCAGTGATGCTTGGTTGGGAGCCGATATTTGTTTAAAATATTTTTGTTTGAGACAGTTAACTGCGACGGAGGAGGACTCGGTGGTGGGGGATTGGGCAACATGAGGTTTTTGGGATATGCAAAAAATTTCTACTCTTATTAATAATGAGGGGATTAATCGGCTAGCCAATGTTTTACCCCCAAGGATATATGCTGGTAATGATTTGATGATTTGGGGCTTGTCTGGGGATGGAAATTTTTCAATCAAAAGTGCTTATTTTTTTTATTGAAGATAACCATTCCCTTGTAAAAGATCCTATTTTTAAGACTATTTGGAAGTGGGAGGTCTTTGAAAGGATCAGATTATTTTTATGGAAGGTTGCTCTTGATCGTCTTCCAACTAATGCTTGGCGAAGCACGTGGAGTGCATCTTGCTGTTTGTGGTCACTGTAATTCAGCTGTTGAGGATTCGCTCCATATTTTGAGGGATTGTGCTTATGCGAAAGATATGTGGCTGCAAATGCTTCACCCAAGGTATATAGCTGAATTTTCCTCTGTTCCAACCTAAAAAATTGGTTATGTTTGAATTTAAAGGGTAAGTTGGGTAGAGCAGGGGAAAGTACGTGGCATTTACTCTTTGGAGTAGCTCTTTGGAAATGATGGGAATGGAGGAATTGTACCATATTTAAATCTAATTTTGTTAAGCTAAGATACCCAGGCGCTGTTATTACTGCGATATGGCCAGGTTTTACTGTGGCTGCTGTATCGGTGAAATCCTGTTGTAATGGGATTGTTGAGACTAGTAGGGAGTGGGAAAAACCACCTGTTGGCTGGTTCAAGTTAAAAGTCGATGGGGCAATGAATCTGAATTCCTCAAAGGCAGGATGTGGGGGAGTTATTAGGGATTGGAATGGAAAATGGGTGATGGGCTTCTCAAAAGAAATTGGGATATGTCAGGCTAATTTCTCTGAGGAATGAACTTTGCTTGAAGGAATCCAATTAGCCTGGGATATGGGATTGAGGAAGTTGATTGTTGAATCTGATGCTGAACAAGTGGTGCAGCGGGTTTCAGATCCTAATCACTTATCTGGGAGTCTTGATTCTTGAAGATCGAGAGCTTATAGGAAGAAATTGGCAGGTCATGGTGTGTGGCATTAGTCGTGATATTAACAGGGTTGCAGATGCTTTAGCTAAAAGGGTATCTTTTTGTCTTCTACTTCAGAGGCTTGTCCTTTTTATTTAAAATCCTGGATTGATCAGGAGTGTTTGAGATTAACTTCCCTTTCTTTGTAATTTCTTTTTCAGTAATATAATCATCTTTTATATCAAAAAAATAATAAGAGGACACAATTTAACCAATATACCTTGGGAGCAAGTGGTAAGGGACTTGCTCTCCCACCATCATGTCCTCGGTTCGAGGCGTGAGAATGGAAAAAAGGGTGTTGGGAGCTCTTCCCCCACGACTGTGGGCTCAACGCAGAGCGAGATCCAGATTAATCGGAATCGAAGGTTTCGGTGAACCGGGTGGGATAAAAAAAAAGAGGACACAATCTAACCTTACAACCCCCCCCCCCAAAAAAAAAGAAAGAAAGAGAATTTGCCATGCTTTCAGAGAAAGAAGAGGATACAATTTAACCTTAGAACCCCTCCAAAAAATTTCAATTTCAATTCCAATTATATTGGATGTTTCATGCTTCGGAGGAAAAACAAATGAGAGCGCTTTTTTTTTTTGCCATAACTTACACACTCATTATATCTTTTACAGGCACGAACTCAAAATCTCATGTTTAAGAAATTTTTAGGGTGTGTTTGGTTTGAGTGAAGGGGAGGAGAGAGAAAATTTTGACAAAATTGCCGGTAGAAAATTTTCAAAATTACATAGTTTTTTGCATTGTTTTCCGCATATTAACTGATGGAAGCATTTCACATCAGGGACATATCAGACTTTTCACACATTTTTTTTCTCCCCTCCCCTCAAACCAAAACTGTTAGAAAAGATATTTGGCGTAGGGTGAATTACTATAAGGGTTAAGGAGCGATTTTACTAATAAACTATTGGGCAGAGCAACCAACACAACAAACTATTGATTGGACCTTAAATACCAACAAACTATTTAAAATGTAAAATCTGCACAAATCCATTGCCACCAATTAACGTCCGTTACTATTCATCTCTGGTTGTTCAATGTCCTCCCATCATCTTTCCATTAAACGAACTGGTAAAGCTGGGGATTTCTCCAACAACATGCGACTGTATCGACTAATAATAACCTCAACACTAACCATACACTAACCATTTCGTTCACCCGCGTTGCTCCTCTTTTTCCCCTAAAAAGAGGATGATCAAGAAACAGGAAAAAAATCTAGGAATATACTCAAGGCAGAGGACATATACAATTTATCGAATAAATCTTTCAAGCACACGCAATGATACAGAGGTGAATAAAGAACCTGGAAATCTAGTGAAGAAAGAGTGGAAATCTGGTGAAGGGAAAAAAACAAATCGCCCAAATGTCAAACGCCAAACACAATGGAAATCAGAGGAAGAAACCAAAAACCACAATGGAAATCAAAAACCACAGATTCGAAATCAGAGGAAGAAACCACAATGGAAAATCACCGGATCTTGGTCGATCAGAGGAAGAAACCAAAAACCACAATGGAAATCAAAAACCACAGATTCGAAATCAGAGGAAGAAAGCACAATGGAAAAATCACTGGATCTTGGTCGCATGGTGGTGGGCGTTGATTGGAGATTGAAAATTTTTCTTCCGAGACATTGATTCAACGGAAAAATCACGGAGCTTGGTCGCGTGGTGGTGGAACGTCGATTGGAGATTAAAGGTTTTTACGCCGACCTTGGTCGCGTGGCGGCGGCGAAGTCGACCTCCTCCGACCGTCTTTGGAAACCCATCTTCACCTCCCATTTCCCCTCTCTCTCTCTCCACCCTTCAACACGCTCATTCCTTCATCTCCTTCCGCCGCCTCTTCGCGGTGGATCTTCCGACTCCGGGATGTTGCCAGAACATGGTGGCGAGCTCTGTGGTGGCGGATCTAAAATTAGGGATTTGCAGCAGGAAGGAGAGAGATGGGAGGGTGAGAATGAAGAAGGTGAGTCGGGCCTGGGATATTATGGATTGGAGGTATTGGAGCAAACGGACGTTGCTACAGTACTGACGTTTTTGTGCAGATTTTACATTTTAAATAGTTTGTTGGTATTTAAGGTCCAATCAATAGTTTGTTGTGTTGGTTGCTCCTGGTCCAATAGTTTATTGGTAAAATCGCTCCTTAACCCTTACTATAATATACCGACAAAAGGAGAGTGCAATTTAACTTAGTAAAGAGAGAGGGAAACAAGAGAACACGCCTGTTTATTGATGTGTTGACCATAAACTTAAGTATTGATTTAAACAACAATGAACTTGAATTAAATTAGCAAAAAAAAAAAAAACAAATTCAAACCTAAATGGAAATGATAAAAAGAAGGCAAAATTCATTTCAGGGCCCTTTTAACAAGAGAAATTGCAAAAAAGGCCCCAAGATTTTGACAATCCCAGAAAAGGTCATACGGCCTTTTTTGAGATTTTCAGAATCTTGGGTGAGTTGTTAACGGGGCTTATATAGTTGTTAACGGGGTATTGATATAGTTGTTAAAGGTACTGATTTAGTTGTTAGCAAAGTGTTGTTAACGGGGCTGATTTAGTTGTTAAAGATCTACCCGGTTAACAACTCACCCAAGCCATTGAAATCACCAAATTACACAGAAGTCTCAAGGGACTTTTTTGGATATTATTTGTAGTAACAACAGAAAATGTCATATTTACAACAGAAAGTGTCATATTTACAATAACATTTAAAGTCGACCATTTACAAAGAAAAAGCCATATTTACAACGAAAGTGTCATATTTACAACAATATTTAAACACCGGATTTTGAATATAAAGAGGTGATTTACAACAGAAAAAGGCTATATTCACAACAAGAAGTGTTGTATTTACAACAAAATTTAAAATCTAGCCATGTACAACAGAAAAAGCCATATTTACAACAGAAAGTGTCATATTTACAACAACATTTAAACACCTAGATTTTGAACGTAGAGAAGTCATTTGCAACAGAAAAATGCTAGATTTACAACAGGAAGTGCTGTATTTACAACAAAAAATTTAAAATCTGGTCATTTACAACAGAAAGTGTCATATTTACAACAAAATTTAAAAATCTAAATTTTGTTTCCATACAAATAATATCAAAAAAGTCTCTAGGGACTTTTGTGTAATTTAGTGATTTCAAGGGATTTTTTAATAATTATTTCTGGTCCTTGAGACCTGCACGTAATTTTCCCATTTTTTTTATTTAAATATTTTATCATACATTTTAAATAAAAAGGCTCCTAGTGGACACCACCCACAAAGTAGGGCACAATGACCATTAATTTTCATACTCGTTTGTGTAATTGCCTATACCCGCATCCACTTTTCAAATTTCAATAACATAGTTTATTGATTTTTGTCAATTTGTTTTTAAATGAAACTGTTACAGGTAAATAATAATCACTTTTAACACATAACACCCATTTTTTAACCAAAAACCTAATACCTATATTTGTTTTATTAATTTTTACTTTTACAATTCTTTAACTATATATATATATATATTTTTTTTTCCCGATTGAATATATATAAACACATATAGTGTGGCGCTAGCAATGGCCTCAGCCTAGATTTCTTAAATAGAGACACACATGGATATATCATATATGATAACGACAAATAAGCTATAGCCCTCCCATAATTTGTGGTCCCTTTGTCTTTATGCCCATTTTTCTTGGCTAAAATAATATTCAATAGGACTTGCAAAGTGCAAATAGCAAAACATAATGCTAATTTTCTTTTCTTAAAAAAAATTATGGGTTTCCACGAAAATTTTAAATTATTTGGTAATATTAGATATTAAATGGTTTTTAAAAAATATTTAACAGGGAAAAAATAAAATGTTTTAATTGATATGAAATATTTAAATGTTCTGAAATAAATAGTATGTCCCTCTTGATATTAAACCGTGAATTGGAATAGCAATTTTTGCTCTAAAAAGGTAAAACTGCTTAATTAGTAATTAAAGATGCGTCATAAAAATCTTCATGAAAAGGTTAAACCAAAATCCATGTTCTGCACCAAATTGAAACCTTAATCTTAACCCAAAAAAAAAAAAAAAGTGATTCAAAAATTAAGTACAAGATCTTGATGGAATTCCTCGAAGGTAAATATTTCAAAAGGTAAAGAACCTATACAAAAGGAAGAGAAATTATAAATAAATCATGTGGATGTCATAATCAATGAGGAATTTGGGTGTAGGTAAGTGACATGTATCACCATTCACCATCGTTAATTAATAGAAAGATTAGTCTCTCACAATGTCTAAATCATCACTCCTATTTTTTTGGAGTTGTGTCTTGCAACTTTTGTTATTTACAAGAATTAAAGTTTCATGCTCTTATATCAATGAGGTTTGGTATGATAGAAGAGGTTAGTTCCTTATAATATGACGGGTTAAGGTTTAAACCTTTGTTGAGACCAGTGAATGAAAAATTGGACTAGACCGGATGGTCAGATCAAAAAACTGGTCAATCAGGCCTCAATTTGGTCTGGTTCTACATTTGGTTCGTGGGGAGGGTCGACTCACCTGAGTCGCCATCAACTCGGGGCATCCACTGGGTGAGACAAGTTGCTCGAGTTATATTTTTTTGTTGGAAATGTCCCAAAACGACGCTGTTTTGGGACATTTTAGAGGGGGAAAAATGAAGGACGGATCGAAGTGAGTTTACTCGACTCAAATATTCACCTTTCACCCTTTAAAATTTAAAAAATCTATTATATTCTGAATGAAATGAAATGATTTTAATTTTAATTTTTATAAAAAGAGCTTAATGGATATCAACATTGATACTTAATAGTATAAATCCGGCAACTTGATGATATATTTGTTAATTAATGATCTATTGATTATATGAATATGAGACTTGTTGAAAAAATAAAATAAAAAAGAAGATATAATCAGGTTCTCTTTAAACAATATTGAAAGGTAAGTTCTAAAAAAATCACGTTGATACTTGATCTATTAATTATATGAATATGAATATGAGACTTGTTAGTCCCATATTCATATAATCAATAGATCATTTAATTAACAAGTATATCATGAAGTTGTCGGATTTATATTATTAAGTATCAACGTTGATATCCATTAAGCTCTTTTTATAAAAAATAAAAATTAAAGCCATTTCATTTCTTTAGGATATAATAGATTTTTAGATTTTTTAAATTTTATTAACATTAAATGAATTTTTAACTCACATAAGTTTCTTCTAAAATAAAAATAAATCATATAATTTTTTTGTTTAACATATATAATAAATTATAAAACACCTTGAGTTTTATTTAAATCATATAATTATATTTTTAATTAAATTTTTGTTTATTTTAGCAAATTATAATTTTGACAAAATTGAAGAATGAGTAATTTTTATCCATAGATATCTATAGAAGTAGTTTTGAATAATGACAATTGAGAATCTTTTTTATTTAACTTAGTGAAATTTAGAATTTTATATTGGGCGCTCCTAAGTAAAACTTTTTTGTGTTGGGCGCTCTTGGAGTAAAAGTTCGTTGGTCAATCTGCACCTTAGATAACAGACGTTATCTTTTTCTACGTTGTGCTGACTGCACATTTTTTAAAGTTTTTTGTGTTGACGGCATATTTTTAATTTTTTTTGGTATTTTTGGTCTATTTAAAAGTTATTTGTGCTGGGTGCTCATGAGGTAAAAGTTTGTTGGCCAATTTGCTCCTTAATCCCATATAAAATCCAAACACAAGCTAGCGTCACTGTTGACCCCACGAATCCCTTGGGAGGCGTGGGTGTGACCAAGGTTGTCAAACTCACGAGTCTAAGCAAACTCGTGACAGTGACATAAACTCGTATCGTGAACTCGAATCGGTAAACTCATAAGAGTTTACTTTTATCATTCAATATGTATTAACAATGTATAATTAAATAATTTAAATATAAAAATGACAATAATTTGATTTAAATATATTTTAAATCTAAATAATTGAAATTAAAAATATCAACATTCATAATTTATTATATTTAATAGGGTTAAGTACCAATTTTGCCCCTGAAGTACGCGCCCAGGAGCAATTTTGCCCCTTAAGTTTTAGGCGGAGCAATGTTGCCCCTGAAGTATCAAAACGGAGCAATGTTGCCCTCCGTTAGAAACCCTAACGGTCAACGTTAGTTGACCTAACGTTGACCGTTAGGGTTTCTAACGGAGGGGCAACATTGCTCCGTTTTTGATACTTCAGGGGCAATATTGCTACGTTTCGGTGGAGCAATGTTGCCCCTGAAGTATCAAAAACGGAGCAATGTTGCCCCTCTGTTACAAACCCTAACCGTCAACGTTAGTTGGCCGTTAGGTTTGTAATGAAGGCAACATTGCTCCGTTTTGATACTTCAAGGGCAACATTGCTCGGCCGAAAACTTAAGGGGAAAAATTGTTCCTGGGCGCGTACTTCAGGGGCAAAATTGGTACTTAACCCCATTTAATAAAGAAATTTCTATAAAATTCATATATAAAATCGTTGAGGATGACAAAAATGGAAAAAAATTAACACAATTTTGTAAGCTGCAAACGTAAAAACGGTAAATTCGGTGTGTAAACTCATGAGTTTATTTGAGTTTACAGCTGACACGATTTTACTAGAGACTTAACTCGATTTAGTAAGGTAGGAACGTAAAAACGGTAAACTCGGAGAGTCAACTCGTGAGTTTGACAACAACGTGTATGACTACTGGCTCAAAAAATATTACACATCATATATATTGATCACTGCGAATTTATACTTAATTATAAAAAAGTTATATACACGTCACTTATTCTACCACATATCGATCTATACATTGACTGATGGATTAAGTCAATATAGTTTAGTTTTGAATGTGAGACTCATATATATGGAGATACGACACTTTAACTTATATAGTGTCTCTTTGAGGTAAGTGGATCTACATAATTAAGAATCTGGTCATATAAAGTCCACGAGAGCGTCTGATATGTACTAGAAAAACTTATTGTTTTTTTTTTTTAAAAATATTTTAATTAGAATTAAGGGGAAAAATATATAAATGTGATCGAAAATAGCCCTACACTCAAAATCTTAAAACATGGTTTTGACTATGGTATTTTGAATCTTAAAATAAAATATTATTTCCAACAGCGCATTAGGGGTTTGTATATGATCCATTGATTCTGTTACGGATTTATATAAGACACATATTCAATATATGGCCCAACAAGGGGCAATCCACGCGGCATAGATATGACGCCACATCACTTGGGCTTGAAGGCACAGAAGCCCACAGTCCAAACCCTAAACCTAAGGTAGCCTCTATATATAGCTGGTTAACCTAAAAGGTACATGGCTTCTACGGTCTACGCTCCGGCTAATTACATACAACCGTCACAGAGCATACAGATCACCCCCCTTTTTGGCTAAATGCCTCCAGTAATCCTCGAACTACGTGGACTTTGATCCCTCTTCAGGGTACGTAGGCCCTAGGAATCGCTCCTAGGTCAAGTCCTAACCAATATCAACATACTAGCCCATTAGGGCTAGACATCTGTGTTCTACACCAGAACAGTGGCGCCGACCGTGGGGATCGATAAACTTCGATTCCCGTGACCAACGATGGTTAATACTAGAAGCAACATTTTATTTCAGTACTCGGAGTCCATTCAACGACTTATTCTTCAAATTATCATCTTCATGATAATCACCGATCTGATATTTTCTCTAGAAACTAAAGTCCCCAAATTTTTGTTTATCTCGGATAAGGCAAAAAGCGGATGAATACGACATTGAATATTTTTCTGGCTGAAAGAAACTCTGATACAAATTCTTGAGGTTGCTTACACAATTTCTAGGGTTTGTTCTCATCTGATTCAACTTATCCCTGGCATCGAATTGAGGGCATTTGATTTCCAGAACGTCGATCTCCAATACCTATCTCCATCTTTGATTGCTGTAAATCTCCAAAACAGGATCCTGAACGTCGATTTCCGTTGATCGCTGCAAACCCTCAAAACATCTTCGATTTCCGATTGAAACAGATTCCTCAATTTTTTATTTGTTGTGAATTGGGAATCTAAAGGATGGTAGGAAACAGAGATGATGATGTCGATTCGGTCTTTGAAGGGATGGTCGGGGTTAATCATTCCCAAATTCAAGAAGCTGTCAATCAACCTCTCGGTTATGCGAGAACGTATCTCGCCAATCTCCCACTAGCCGGAGTCCGCCGAATAATCCACTTCGATTCTGATCTGATCTTGCGAAGCTCTGTAAACAATGCGCTCAAATCCAACCCGATGCAAGTAACTGGTAGCAACTGATATATGATGGGATGCCAGGATGTTCTACCCCGGAGGATAGCGATGATGATCTCTTGAGGAGTGTCGGCATAATTTGTGAATTGCTTATCTTTTCCAACGAGAGAATCATTCATTTAGCACCACAACTCATCGAATCAAATCTGCATATCAAAGTCAGGATCTGATAAATTTTCAGATCGAAAGAATGCTTTTTCACGTGGCATCTTTTGCAACAGTGGAGCCCGAGGATCATAAAGCCAGGATGGCTGCTGCCGGGATCCTTGAAAACTCGGGTGGCCGGGATACTGACCTTGAAGTGGCCGGGATACTCTTCAGGCTATGGCCAGCCGAGGTACTCTTCAGGCAGCGGCCCAAACTGAAGTTGCCAGGGTCAGCTTTTAGCCGCTTCGCATAGTGGCCGAGGTTGAAGATGGGTGCTTGATTCCAGATAGGTGCTTGATCAAAGTTGGTTTCTGGGCTGTGTTCTCAGTTGACGAGGCACGATTCTAGATTTCTTCCTTCTCGGTCTCGACGGACCTTACCTTGAAATTGGACTGCTTGATATCCACTTAACCCCAAATTTGCAATGGCGACTCTTGATATTGTCTTGGACGTTGCACGAAGATGAATATCTACCAGGCAGTTTCTTCCTGCAATTTTGAGTTATTTTCAATATTGCACACATGAGATTCTGGAGCCGGGAGTGCAGTGAGGTGCATGCCGAGATGTATCCATTTTCTGATAAAGGTGCAAGCCGAGATGTATGCTGAGATATATCCGGCGTGCTGACCTGAGTTCTCCGATGGTATAATCACCACTGGTATGTTTCTTAAAGACGAATATAGCGAGGTTTTCTTTTGTCTCAATATTCTTCTGGTGCCATTTTGTCTGCACTTGGTTCAGAACAGGACATGAAATATGGTGAACAGTTTCATGATTTAATGACTAAATGCGAATTTGATTGCCAAGTTAATGCCTCTAGTTCTCTCATCAGAATGTATGTCAAATGTGAAGGCACAGACTTTGAATATCGTTGATCAAATCATTGCAAAGATATCACTTTGTAAAATATCATTTTTCCATGGGAGAGTGGATGTGGATCTTGAAGTTGTTTCTTCTTAAAAATAGAAACATACAGGATCCAATTTATCAATATTTTAATGGGTGTTTGGCATCTTTTTGTTATGAAAGTTTCTTTAGCTTCTGATTAATCTGTAACAAGGATGCCCTTGTGTCGAGAAATATTCGGCTTTCATCCATGAAAATGAAAGAATTGGGGATCCCTTTACATGTACTCTGTTGCAATTATATTGCCGTGGGACTATGTGGGGTCCTAAACATTGAAGAAGCAAAGATTTATATTGATGAAATGTTGAAAAGGCATTTAAAGCCTAATACATATACATATGGAGCTATCCCAACTGCCATTACGTGGGACATACTTGTCGGAGGTATGCCTATAGGTGGGGCTTAAGCTTCATTTTTGGGGCTCTAAAATTAATAATAGCAGTTTCAACCTCTATTATCTATCCTGCTTGTTGGGCATATCATTTGTAGCCATCTATTATTTTTTTTTTTTTGTCAATAGCCATCTATTAATTCATGAGTGGCTTGTTGGTCTTGCGAAGCAATGAGCTAGCAGTATCATAATGGGTCCCGCTCCGTCTAAATTTGAAGGTGGACCCGGTTACACCGAATCTGGTTAAGATCCCGGCTCCGTTTAAATTTGAAGGCGGACCCCGGTTACACCGAATCTGGTTAAGATCCCGGCTCCGTGAAAATTTGAAGGCGGACCCCGGTGACACCGAATCTAGTTAAGATCCCGGCTTCGTATAAATTTGAAGGCAGACCCCGATTAACTGAATCTAGATAAAATCCAGGCTCCGCGCTTCCAAGTCTATCTAAAATTCCTATAAGGAGTTGATTGCGACGGCAATGCCACCAAGTCTATTTAAAGTCCTTTATTGAATTATTTGCGACGGCAATGCCGCCAAATCTATTTCATACAGTTAAATCCGCGCTCCTTAAATGGACCCCGGATAAACTAAAAATTATACAGATAAATCCGCGCTCCTTAAGTGGACCCCGGATCGGAATGCAAACTCGGTTTTAAACTGATCCCAGTTAAAATCCGAGTTTCGCGTAAAACGAATTCAGGGTTACGACACCCATACTGAACAAACGAATTCAGGGTTACGACACCTATACTGGATAAACGAATTCAGGGTTACGACACCCATATTTGACTAATGAATCTCGGGTTACGACACCCAGAACGGATTAAACCTAATTACACTGAATCTAGTTAAAACCGGCCCGATTACACTTAGTATAGTTAAAATCTGGGCTCCGTGTAAAGTTTTGCAAAGGAGTCCACCTCCATAAGAAAAAGAAGGCGGACCCCAGTTACGCTTAATACGGTAAAAGTCCCGGCTTCGTGCAAGGGTCATCGAACCCGGTTTTTCAATCAAGCGAAGCCGTCACCTTAAGCTTTCGCAACTCGGTCGCTTGCAAGACTTAACCCGATTTCTAAATTACGCGAGGCCGCTGTTATCAGCCCTTGCAAATATTTTGGACATTTAACGATGTGCCAAGTACCTACAAGGGAATGGGCAACATCTCGGGTTACTCAACCCAGTCATACTCCAACCAAGGGTATAAGCTAACACCGGGGTCAACGAGCCCGGGTCCTTAAACTACGCGAGGCCGCTGTCATCAGCCCTTGTATTAACACCGAGGCCAACGAGCCCGGGTACTTAAACTACACGAGGCCGCTGTCATCAGCCATTGTATTAACATCGGGCCAACGAGCCCGGGTACTTAAACTATGTGAGGTCGCTGTTATTAGCCCTTGTAAATATTTTGATGCATCGAAACTGACACCTAGATAAGAAGGCGAATAGTCATGTCGGACCCTGATCAGGTCAAAATGTTTAAATGTGTGTCCCTACGATCACGGCTGAGCATGTGACAGTTTGCCCTTACCCTGGTTACGATACCGGATAAAGACTCCAAACCTCGTAGCGTGGTTAAGTAGAAAACCCCTACCCATACACCTGGTCTTGAACACCAGAAGAGTACAAGCGGACTCTACATAACTAAGACCCTGGCCCGGTCAATCAATAGAACTCCGAACACATGTTTGGATTTGTATAATCAACTTATTGTTGAAATGAAGACTAAACTCAGACATCATATCCAGGGTAAAAAGTCAATACACCCCGGCAGCCCAAAGCCCTTGACTGCCAGGCTGGGGGGTAACAAGTATGGCACTGTAAAGCTGTCAGCGACATAAGCAAAAACCCAGTCTGTTCCTCTTCAGGATGATACGGATTTGGGGAATCCGGTGTTGCAGCAAACAAACCTGGAGACCCGAATGATTGAAGAAGAGATCTTGACGATCATAAAAAGAAACAGACGAGGTTTCAAAGCAGAATTAACCCAGACTACATGTCTGGGGGCAATTCAATCAGAATACAAGTAACTCCGGAGTTCTGGAAACTCGGATAGACACTTTATCAAAATCAAAGAAGTTGTAGCACCTCGGATATGATATCCAGGTTCAATAACAGGTTCAAATGTCACCCCGGTTGCTTGAACGTCGCTAGTGAGGAAGCATGTTCGCCATCAACCAAGATCGAGGGAAAGACAAATAGATCCCGCCTTAGGAAAAACCTATCGCCTAAACAGGAAAATTGTTAGCAGAATACGAATGAATCCGAATTTGTCAAGATTTGGACAAAAGAAAATTAAGCTGGACGGACGAAATCCATCCCCAGGGCGAGACACTAACCCGGCACCACGATTTGTCCGAAATCACGCTTGGCCCCATGTCTACCACCTCGGACCCTTAGGACGTTGGTTCTCACCACGGCCTTCCTAGGGCCGGAGTTCATTACCTCGGTCCCCCTTTGGCCGTCGGTAATCACCACGGTATTTCTTAAGCCGTCGGTCGTCATCATGACACTTCGTGAGACCGGCAGGATGCCACCCCGGCTCATCTACCTTGCGATTAGGGTTGATCAAAAAACCCGTGGTCTGGTTGGTCCGGCCCGGTCCGGTCTGACCCAACCCGAATTGTCCTGGATCAAAATTGGTCCAGGACAATTTGACCGGACCGGACCGGACCAACAGCTCGGGTTGGATCGGACCTCGGCCCAGGACTTAAAACCCCGGATCGGTCCGCCTCGACCCGAGCTCTCTTTTTTTTAAAAAAAAAAATTCACTACTACACTGAGTCACTCACTGGAGTCTGAACATCTTAATATGATTTTTAATTTATAGAAATCACTTTTCACTAAGTCACTTTTTATTACTTTTGGAAATCAAGTAAAACTAGAGCTAAAATATTATCTCCCAAGAAGGCAAAAAAAAAAGGAAAAAATATTGGAAAAAGCTGGATCGCTGGATCGGGTCTCGCAGTCCAGTAATCGGTCCCGGCCCGGCCCGAGCTCTGGCCGGTACTGCATCGAGCCGGACCTCGGGCTGAATTTTCCAGCCCGAGGTAAAATCGGGCTAGACCTCGGGTTACCCTCCAACCCGGTCTAGCCCGGTCCATGATCATCCCTACTTGCGATGATACCAAGAACCCCAGGGAATAAGCTCAACAAATTGCAGCCTGACGCAGGCGTCAGGGGACGGGCAGTACCTCAGGCGTCGTAGTCAGGACATCATGCACCCCGGCAGTCCAAAACTTTGAACTACCAGGCTGGGGGGCAACTGTTACGGATTTATATAAGGCCCATATTCAATATATGGTCCAACAAGGGGCAATCCACGTGACACAGATATGACGCCACATCACTTGGGCTTGGAGGCACAGAAGCCCACAGTCCAAACCCTAAACCTAAGGTAGCCTCTATATATAGCTAGTTAACCTAAAAGGTACATGGCTTCTACGGTCTACGCTCCGGCTAATTACATACAGCCGTCACAGAGCATACAGATCACCCCCTTTTTGGCTAAACGCCTCCAGTAATCCTCGAACTACGTGGACTTTGATCCCTCTTCAGGGTACGTAGGCCCTAGGAATCGCTCCTAGGTCAAGTCCTAACCAATATCAACATACTAGCTCATTAGGGCTAGACATCTGTGTTCTACACCAGAACAGATTCCATTCAAATTCAATGAAACTAGAAGGGGCTTTATTCATTTAAATTTGAGATCTCAAATTCGAATCATATGAATATAGAAGACACGTTTTTAACAGAGTTACGTTGCCCAGATTGAGCCTTGACAAATAGCTATATCAATAAAACAAAAAATCTGTGAAACTCATAGAAAAACAAATGATGTAATTGGGTTGCCAATAATCCTCCTAAGATTTATTTTAGTTAAAATTATGACTTTATAAGCAAAAAAATCAAGCTTACAGAATTAGCGTACGTAACCTTCAAAAGCCGTGCATGAACAAAACTAACGTTGGAAGTGTGTACGTGTGAAAATATGACTACTTGCCTAAATTTCAATAAACCAGCTATTCCAAGTGCTATATGTGTCAAGATCATGAAACTTAATGATGCAAGATATTAAAATTAAGAATTGAATGTGTCTAAGAAGTGACCTGAAATGTATAAGATGATAAGCATATCTATGTCTGTGATGAAAAACCTGGGGTCTCATCTGAAATTGCAGCAGAAAGCTGGAAAATTTGAATAAAACGAGAATATATATTCTTCCACTTAGAGATTGCGAGAAGTCTTCACCAACAATTTCCCCATTGAGATAACAACTGTGTATAACCCTCTAAATTTTGTATTCATTAAAAAGAGAGTTACATCAGCACATACTATAAAACTCCTAAAATACCATAGATCAATCGAAGATGACAAACAGGTCCTAAAAACGTCCTGGGTTTTGAATCTCAAACCCCATTTCATGACAAATCAAACAACGCAAAATGCCTAATTGAAAATTTTCATTTTTTCCTCCTCAAATTTCCGGGAAAAAAGGAATAAAAATGAACTCACTTCTCGTCAAGCTTCTTGAGTTCCTCGTCTATTTTAGCACGCATCGAGCCCAAAACGCTCTGATCTAGGGGCAATATTGAATCAGCGACTAGTGCTTCGTACAAAGTAACCATATCTGCACCACAGCGATAAGAACTATGTGAGGCAGGTTGAAGGTAACTGAAATTTTAAAGGAAAAAAAAAGTGATTTGCAATCCAGCACTTACCGTTATCCTTGACATATGAGTAAAAACCTCCTCTTTGAGCCGGACCTTTTCAATGTCTTGAACATCGGGGTGTCAGAGATGGAAGAGCTTATTAGCGAGAACGATTTGTGGTTGCTGAACCCCTTCTTGTACTTCCATGGCGGCTTAAAGCTGTACCCACTGTCCACTGATCAGCGATTCTCAACTTCTTTTGCTTGAGGAAGGAGGAACTGAACTGCGCTCCGGAGCTGCTAATTTGGTGAAGTTAGCTAATTGGGTTCTATTTTAAAAATAAATAAATAAAATTGTAACAAAAGTCATATGGGGTATCCGCCTACGGCCTACCCGGTTAAGCTGCACGGAAAAATCCATTCTTTAATTTAATCGTCATTATTGTGTTCATGAAGGATTATCAATCACTCCTCCCAGATGATTTTAACTAATTTATAGAATTTTGAAAAGAAATAATTAAGATAATTATATTTGTGATTAATATAGGAAGCAATAGTAAATTGAACCTTATATTTAAAACTAAGCTTCTAAGTAGAGGCGTTAGTAGCATGGTTTTAATGTTGTGTTTTTCTTTTGTTGTAATTTGACTTTCCCTACTTATCAAAAAAAAAAAAAAAAAAGGAGCTAAGCTAAAAACCTTCGGATGAATCTTATATTTCCTCAATTTTTTTAACCAAAGAATATCCATTGGTTATCAAAAAGCACTTGTAGTTTTTCTTAAACACAATTATTAAATTTAAAGATTTTCTTTTTCGTCCATTAAAAATACACCAACAAATTCCCCATTACTGAATCTGAAATAAAAATTGGGTTAGTGCTTGTGAGCTTTTTGTTATTTCTCGGTGTTTTGATGATTACAAATTCTAAGTTATTGAATTGAGTTATAATCGTCTAAGTTATGGTTTGCTCGAGCAGCTCATTGATCGTGCCCGAGCATCATCGGGATTCAGAGCACGGAAGTGAATTTTATATAGTTATGCTCGAGCAACACAGTTGTTGTGCCCGAGCAACATCGAGACAGAGCATTATAATTAGCTGAGCAACCAGAAGCAATTCCTTGTTTGAGCAGCGTCGAGGCAGAGGCAAAAATATGCAAGACAAAGAGTCTTACTCGAGCAACAAGGAAGGCTTGCTCGAGCACCATGCTCGAGCAGAGATAAATACTTGCTCGAGCAGCACTTGTCAATCACTCATTAGTCGCCTCTGTATGACGCTTGCCTGAGCATGAACTCGAGCACCATCCCTCAAGTTCTCATTTTTCACTTCTGTATGACGCCTGCCCGAGCATGACAAAATCATGCTCGAGCAAGATAAAAAGTCTACTCGAGCAGCATCGCTGTATTGTCAAATTCTCGCCTCTGTCTATGTCTTGCTCGAGCAAGAATATTGGCATGCTCGAGCATCAGCGTCTCTAAATGCTTTTTAGATATTTTGAAAAGGCTTGCCCGAGCATGAAATATTCATGCTCGAGCAGACGAAAATCCTTGCTTGAGCATCAGCGACGATGACATCTTCTTAACTGATTCAAGAGAAGCTTGCCCGAGCAAACATGGATTGTTGCTCGAGCAAGATTCCTTTGTTTTGAAATCTCCGTCTGCGTAATCTATGATATCAATATACTTATCTCATTACTTCTAAATGTTACTCATTACTAATCCTAAATGCTTTTAATTGGTTTGTTAATGAGTTTGAGATGACTTAAGCATGGATTAAACATCGATTTACAGAAAGCAATTTGTGTCAGAGAAGCATTAAATGCAGTTGCCAAAATCTGTGATAATATCTGTAACCAATACTCGATCGATGTAAAGGTTTCTTTTACATTCCATCTGCGCATTAAATGTCATCTCATAACGGGCAAAACAAAAGGAATGAAGAAGAATGTCAAATTGAAAAATCCACCTGGATTATTTGAACGGCGAAAACATTATCCAAGCATTCACTATCTAACGGATACATTCATAAGTCTCAACAGATAATCTTCAAGCTTCACCAACGGTCATTTATTACAACACCTATAAATAGTCGAAGCATTGAATTCGCCAAACCACCCAAAACGCTGTGCATTCAATTCGAATTTATTACAACTACTACTGTTTCATTAATATCTTTGGATATCTTGTGTACTTCAGAGTTCAACTTTTATCTACTCGTGAGGAGTCTCTAAACACTTATTTTAATCATTGTTTTGTAAAATCTTAAGGTTGTGGAACCTTAAGTGTGGGTGTACAATTACAACTTGTAAGGGGGAGCGAGTCCGAGAGTGAAAGGATCGTCCTATACAGTGTGTGTAATTGTGTTCATTGGAAGAGTTAGTGGAAATCTCAAGGTGTGCTTGGGGACTGGACGTAGGTCAAAGTATTAGACCGAACCAATATAAATTGTCTCGTGTCTTTTTCTTGTTTATCCTCGCTCATTTTTATCTGTGTGGTTCTTGCAAAAAAGATTTTGAGATCACCTATTCACCCCCCTCTAGGTGATATTCCATCTTCACTTTTTGCGTCAAATTGGGTTAGGCTGAAATAAAAAAATAAAATTGTAAGAAAACAAACTTGGGCTGGGTTAAGCACCAAAATGACATTTTTCGGCTAGGCATACATGTTACTTTGATACCAATCACTTACTCCTAATGGTTAAGAGACTTGTTCTCCTTTAGGAGTAAGTGGAAAAAGACTTGTTCTCCTTTAACCACGTCCTCGATTCGAGACATGAGAATAAAAAAATAATGTTGGGAACTCTACCCCACGACAGTGGGCCTGAAGTGGGGACGAAATCCTGATTAGTCGAAACCGAAGGTTTCAATGAACTGAGTGAAATACCAAAAAAATTACTCCCATATACTATTTTGGTTTTTTTTTAACCTTCTTTTTTTGAGTATTGACATTGTTTGATTTTACAATATTTTGTCTGAATACATACCGTATAAAACTTATTCTATAATTATCATGAAAACAGTTTATGATTCTAATCTTTTCATTTTATTTAAAATTTAAGATTGATTTCTTAATTATGTAAAAATCACGTATAAAGATTGAGCATTCAAAATTTTAAATGATTTATTTTTTAAAGTTTAAAATTATGATATTATTTTCAAAAATAATGTATTTTGGATGGGGTGGATTTTATTTCATCAACAAATCAATAAATAAAACTGAATTTAAATTTTTCAAAATGATTATTTTTGGGGCAAGGCTAATTCAATCCAACTAAAAAGCAAGTTTTCCGCATGCTCCTGTAACACATGGCATCATATAGACATATTTATTGGTTATAAACAAGTGGGACATTTTAAAGCACTTGCCAGAACAAACAGGAAGAAAGCATAGTCTTAATTAAGCACTTGATAAAACAATCATCTTACAGTGAGCAAAAATTATGGGGAATAAGTTAACAATACCATATTGATCTATGAAAGATAACTCTAAATCAAGGATCAGTATGATAGATTGATAGCTTATTAATCCCTCATTTAATATATGGAACCTTCCTGTAACCCATTATGAACACCATGAAACAACAATGTAGTTCAATTAGTCACAAAATCCAAAGTAACACCAATAGTGTTGCTCATTGATATCGCATCTACTGTAGATAATCTGAACATTGGAATTTTTCTTTTCCATGGGATATACGGATATACCCATTACAATTGAAAGACCAGCACAAACAAGATAATCCAACATAAAGTCAAGTCTGGAAAAATATGCCAACTTTTGTAAAGTCATCTGATCAGATGAAAGTTCATTTGATCTGTATGTTTTTCAGTACTTCAGCAATATGGAAGATCTACCTCTGGAAGTTCCCAGTTATCATCTCTTTCATCATCAATTTTCTTCTTCTCAGGGGCTTCATCTATTTTTTGTATTGGAGCTCTTGATCGTGGCCTTCTGACATTCAAAATGGCATATTAGCAGACGAAGTTTACCGGTAAACGTACAAGGAAGAGAAGTTATACAGACAAAAAGAAAATGATATATGATTTTGAAAACGTAAATTAAAACCCAAATATTCACCCTCTTGGTGTTAATCATAAGTAAGGGAAGCAATGCTCAGCAGCACATCATAAACTGGGATAAGGAACATGAGCAGAAGTCCAAGATTCAATCTTAGAGCATCAATGGAACATCAGTGCATCTAACATAATAAGACAGATTAACTAAAGCTAAGATGAGGAGCAAATCCAAAACGCTGAGTAATCCATATGGTTTTACATGATGCAAGTTTATTGAGCTGACCAAACCTTTATGGTTCTGTTCTCCCCATTGGCATGCCTCGACACAACTCATAAAATAAGTACTTTCATGCCAAACCTCACAATATTACTTCATTTTTTCCTTCCTCAAGTACAAAATTCAACATTTATTAAGAAACTGCATTTCATAGCTGACTGCTCGGAGACTGACACAGGTCATTTCAACATAAGTTCCATAAAAACTTCACTATCAAGCCATTACGGCCAAATTTCTAATCCCAATCACTATCATCTGTCATTACAAAAGGTGGAAAACTATGTAAATGAAGAAACGATAATTTCAGCTCTAATAATCATGGCATAGTATTGAATAACAAATTCTACAATTTTATTAATCTTTTTTAATTCATTACTTAAAAGACTGTGTTGTGCCACAAGGCAATGTTCTCCAGCAATCGTTTTTTTTTTTTTGCCAGAATTGTTCTACAGAAATCTTAGCATTCATAGTTCATCACAGCTGCTCTTAAGAGCCAAGTAATGGAAAGAAGAAGGTATAGAAATCGATAGAGTGAGATTCCTCAATGCCACTATGGGTATACGCTGTTAATCAGCGCTTCATTTTGTAAAAGTATGTTATAACTAAAGAAGGAAATATACTAAATTCATTCACACGCAAATGAGTACAGTGAGCATGTATATATCCTGTGCCTAACGATATTCTCTTTCCTCTAACTAATTCTGATATGATATCATTTCTCTCACTCTATTATTTACTAAAAAGCCCTATTACAGAATGCATATATCAATACTCCCCCCCTAAAATTAATCCTTGTCCACAAGGATTTCAGTGGTGGGACTTGCAGTAGTAGGAAATGCAGGAAATTGCTGCTGAATAAGGGAAAGGTCTTCCCAAGTAGCATCTTCAGGTTGAGTAAATTGCCACTGGACCAAGACTTGAGTGGCTGGAAAGATTGTTGTGGTGAATGAGTGTACGACCCAAAATTGCCTCTGGTGCAAGAGTAAACTGACCCCGATCAGCAACAGGTGGTAGGGACTGAGTAATAGAAGCAGAGGAATTGGTCGTTGGAGCAGGAACTTCATCGAAGCAGAATGGAGTCCTTGAATTCAAGCCCGTAATAAGACAGATTGCCCATTCAACTTAAACTCAAAACTTGTAAATCCATATCCATAGAAAAGCGACCCAAAGTTTGAAGCCAATCAACCCCTAAGATAGCATCGTAGCCCCCAAGGTTCATCACCCAAAAATCAGAATGTAAGATCGACCCTCCCATTTCCCAACTCAGATTAGGACAACACTGAGAGAGGCACACCTGACGACTATCAGCAACAGACAAGCGAAGCAGAGGTCGGTCTTGCAGTGTCAGCTTGAGGTGTTTAACCACCGAGACGTCAATGATATTGTGTGTGCTACCCGGATCGACTAGAAGAATAATCTGATGATTCTTGATTCGAGCGAGGAGTTTGAGGGTGGAAGGATTGAAAGAGCCCTCAATGACATTAATACTACCGTCGGTGGTTCCCTGAGCATCACCCAAAGCATCATGGAAGTCTGCATCCTCATCATCGATGACTAACATATACACATGAGAGTCCTTGCATCTGTGAGAAGAGGAATACTTCTCAGGACACCAATAGCATAAGCCTTGCCGACGTCTCTCGTCCATTTCCCGTTTCGATAATTGTCGAGTAGGTTTCGCAACAGATTCTGAAGAAGCAGCTGAGTGCGATATGGAGTTGAATGAATAAGGCAGTGCAGGTGATTTGGAGGCCTGAAAAGTAGATTTCACTGGATCAGGGGAGTTGGAGGAGAAAGGGCCGGTCTTGTAGCCCGTTACTGTAGAAAATTTTGTCCCCATATCAGTTGAACGATTATCAGAATTCACAGTGGCCAATTCGACGATCGTGGTGTGGAGTATTTTCGTGAAGGGTCCGAATAGTGGCCTCTTGCAACCGTCTTTGAGGAGGTGGCCTGGCGAGCGACGGCGGGAGAAGTTGAGCACGAATTGTCGTATATCAGAGCGGAGGCCACCGATAAATAAATTCACAGCGATGGATTCAGGGACATCGATTTCAGATAACAGCTCGTCAAATTTTTTTTCATAATCAGCCACTAGCCCATCACCCTGTTGTAGTTTCTTCAGAGCAATCAGAGGATGCTCATCGCGAATATCAGTGAATTTAGTTTCCATGTGTTGGAAGTACTCGTCCCAACGGACTTCGGCAAACAATCGATGCCGCATAAAGGTTTGGTGCCAACGAAGAGCATGTCCCTCAAGGTGGATACTCAGCAGACGGATGCAATGCTCAGCAAGTGCCGTCGACTTCAAAGAACCTCTCTGACGATAAGCCCACCACGGAAGTCAGAGCCATCGAACCTCGGAAACTCAACACGGCTCTGTTTCGTTGGAATAAAATAAGACGAGGCCGGAGGTGGATGTTGCAATTCGTGGAAGGAACCAAATGGAGGAATACGAGCAGAAGAGGCAGAGCCAGAACCTCCGTCAGGACTGCCGGTGGTAGGCTGCGGGTGCACTTGCGGTTGCTTGCCAGTGTTCGGGTTGGGCATCTGTTGGAGTCGAGCTTCGAGTCCTTTCAGGAACTCTTCAAGTCGAACGGCGGTGTGCTTGAGGTCGGCAATGTCGTGCGAGCCTGCTCCAAACGAGCATTCATGGTTGTGTGAATCGTCTCCAGGCGATTCTCCAGGTCATTCAGACGGTCCTGGGATCTGGTGTCCGGCTTTGGTGCCATGGCCGAACAGAGGGCTCTGATACCTTGTTATAACTAAAGAAGGAAATATACTAAATTCATTCACACGCAAATGAGTACAGTGAGCATGTATATATCCTGTGCCTAACGATATTCTCTTTCCTCTAACTAATTCTGATATGATATCATTTCTCTCACTCTATTATTTACTAAAAAGCCCTATTACAGAATGCATATATCAAAGTATCACCCAACAGTTCACCTTCAAATAGGCATTGAGCATAGACAAGCTTTGTCAAGCAGAACAAGCAAGAAGAATTTCAATATTTCTAAGTCATGAAGCAAAGGATCAGTAATTTTAAGAATGAGACTCGGGGTGGCAACCTTGATTTAATCTATTTCAAAATGTAATGAGTTAGAAACTGATAAACTCCTAATTTCAAAGTTAAGAACAATCATGTAGAGAGAGCATGAGACAGTTGCAAATATAAGTTTCCCGAATCGACAACCACAACACATGAAACGAAACAAAGATCAATATTAACACCTCCTTCGGTTCTTCCTAGCAGCTTCTCTGGATTTCCTCTTTCTCTTTTCCCGTTGGTTTTCGAAAAATCTCCTTCTTCTACACTCTTGAAACACACCAGCCAGGATAACCTCTTTCCTGAACCGGTTCACCAGCCTATCTTCGGGCTCATTCTCGAACACTATGATCTCAACGTTATATGCTGATTTGAAGAAGAGAATATTTGAATAATCGAGTGCCGGGTACAAGATGGGTGAGCAGTCCCTTGCATGAAGAGACGGAAAAGACGAAGAAGATTCTGTGAGGTCGCTGGTCCCTGATGAGGATTGTTGAAGACGGAGCTGTGAAGGGAGACAGTGGGGGCAGGTTGGAGTTGGACGTGGGCACGATGACTTTGAAGGAAGCAAGGTGGAGAAGAAGCTCGAAAGGAAAGAGACGGCCATGACCTGATTATCTCTGGGGTTTGATTGGGCAAAGCGACCAAGATTGCTTTACATGGACAAGGATGGGCCTCGGGTCCACTTACTATGCTTCGTCAGAATATGGGTCGGTGTGTTGAAAGGGGACTTATGTTGGGCTTTGAGGGGAACAAGTTTTTGGGAAAGAAGAAGTTAATTGAGATCGTCAAAAAATTATTTTTTAGTATCATTGGAAAAAAGAAGTTAATTGAGATCTTCAAAAAAGACGTGTCCCAGCTTTTGGATTTTCCATTCCTCTTTTCTTTGGACTATGGGTTAGGGGTATTATTGGCAAATAACAAACATTGAAATATTCTAGAATAAATCATTGAACTAATTTAATATTTGTTGAGTTTATCAACCTTATAAAGGATTTTTCTATTTCAACTGTCTTTATATAGGATTCTTCCTACTATATTCCAATCAATGCTATATGAATATTTTTATTGCATTGAAATTTTTCGGAGGTCATGAGATTCTATTTTTCATTTGAGAAATTGATTCGTTTGAAAAATATTTTAAAATAAGAAATTATATATTTTGTAAGTTTGTTTAATATATTATATGCAGTCCGGGGTTACATCACATGATACTCCAAAAAAGAAAAGAAAAAACTCTTTGGGATTATTTTAGGAAGATAATGACTTCTAATGTTTTTTTTTTAAAAAAAAAAATTAAGGATCAAGGCATTTTGTGAAAAACACAAATTGCTCAGCGTACTTTTAGGAAGGGAGAGGAAAATATGTGGGCCCCACTACACTCAATTTTCAAAAAAAATTTCCCTCCTCTCATTTTTTTTCTCTCCCCTTCCCTCCCCTCCCCTCCCCTTCCCTCAAACCAAACATACCCTTAATGTAACCAAACAAAAGAAAGAAAATGACTACTTTTAAAATAAAATTGAATGATCGATTGCAAATTAGCTGGAAACCTCATATTCAATGCACTTAAAACAATTAGAATGTGAGTATATGGTTAGTAATTAATGAATTTGTATAAACTTTATGTTACATAAATGCTTCTATTGCTAGCAAATTACAACGTAGTACTCCCTCTGGTCTTTATTATAAGGCACCAACCACCAACATTTTTTGGTCCTTATTATAAGGCACCAACTTACTTTAACTAACTCATTTATTACTATTTTCCCATTATGCCCTCATTTTTAACTAACTCATTTAAACCTACATCATTAAAGTAGGGGTTAAGTTGGAAACATTTATTACTTTTAGACCTCATTAATGACTTAACCTCCATTCCTTGGTCCGGGAGAAAATGGTAGTTGATGTCTTATAATAAGGACCAGAGGGAGTACACTACAACATCAGAAGACGACATAAAAACGAATATATTTGGACTTGGAAATCATTTGAAATCTGTACGAGCATCCGTGTCTATCTATAACAATAGCCAATTTTAGAATACTAAACAGTAAACACACTACAGGAATGGCCCTAAAAAAGGAGTGAAGACTAGACTGAAATCCTGCACAACAGTATCATTAATTCCCGTTTAAGTAGGGAATTTTAACCGTCATCTTGGAAGCACTGGAAGGCAGAGCAGGACTTGCCTCGAATGAACTTTTTGCTGACTTTAAAGCACTCCTAGTCTGAAGAGCCATTTCCCCATGAAGTTGAATGCATTTCATAGCCATCTATGATGATTAACCACAAGATTAAACAAAAGAAACAAGCTTTAGAAGTTTATTCAGGATCAGAAAGAATGGAACAAAAGAATTTTGGAGGGCTGCGTAGAACAAGAAGGTAGGAGAAGGAAGACGAGATTCTAGACATTTTTTCGACGCTCCTAATTTCCTTACCATATAGCATTCTCTATCTGTGTCTGACTCAGCTACCTCGAGTGCCCATGTGCGAATCCAATCAAGGCCGGCAGATATCTCAGTATTTCCTTCCAACAAGGCAGTTGCAATGTAAGTTGGGTGTAGAGCGATCACGCTGCATGCAGCCGCGTAAAGAACAGCCCTTCTCACATATGCTTCTTTATGTTGGTATACCTCCCTGCATATACATGTAATTTTGCCTGCATTAGCATACTAGCAAAACATGGTGAACCAAACAACAAGCGCATCTTAATTCTACTTAAATGAACGAAGGAGACACACTTATGTTGGCGAGATAGTAATTTTTAACTGTGAAATTCAGTATTTTTAAATCCATTAGGCCTTCTCAAAGCTCGGAGTCCAGCAAAAAGTTACTCAGTCAATACCTGGATCTTAACATATCCAAGAGACAGGGAGCAAGCGCAGATGCTTCTGGGTGCAATGCTAAAGATTTCATGCAAACCCCAAGCATATGAATAAGTTTCCCAAGGACGACAAAATCCCTACCAAGCAAATCAACACCGTGCCTTTTCTTATCATATCCCTCCATGGCAGGAAGCATGAATGCAGCTGCATAGACAGGAAACTTGTTCTGGGAACACTCCATCACATTCTGTTGTGCAGAAGGCAATCCCAAACTCCACTGGCGTGTCTTCCCTTTCTTGATTTGATTATGTTTAGAGGGAAGTTCCCTCTCGTAGCTGTTTGACCAATTCAATAAAGTTTCTGTTCTTGAGATCTCTTTCCAGGAACCAGCTCCAGGAGGCCCTGTGCAGCTAGGCAAGAACCATGGTTGGGTATCTGAAACAAATGAGATGAGGGATCCAGTAGTGTGTTTGGGTTTCATAATTTTTCTTTCCACTAGCTCCTGAGCTGCTTTTGTCATGACATCTAATATCATAATGCGTTGGCTGATATCTAAATTAGGAGAATATAATAGCTTGTTTAGAGTATCCAGTGATTCAAATGAGCGGTGACTAACAAGGAAACTAATGCTTTTTGTCTTTTGTCTTCGGTCGATTCTTCTGCTCCTTCTACAGATATATCAGAGCAACGAACATAAACAAGAGCTCTGGTCAGATCCCCTACTATGTGTTTAAGTTCATCAGGGGACGCTCTTATGAGTTTTTCAGCAACATCTATAGCCCTTTCCACCTGCAACAAAAATGTAAAACTTAATCGACATCTAGGAGTCTTTCTACACCAAGTTTTAATGCAAAAAAAGACACTAGGGAAACTGTACTCAACAGGTCAAGCAGAACTTCAGAGGGCAATAACTTAAATTGACTTTGGGAGCCAAAATGGAAGTCAGCTAGGTTATGTTTATAATCAGGGTGGGTTATGATTCATGTCCTTGAGATCATAATTCATAATCATATGTTTGTGTATCATTCCAAAATGGCCATTGAAAAATTTTATGAAGGGTATTGTGGTTTTCTAACACAAAAATTATGTCTCATTTCCATGACATACCAAACAAACTTTTAAACCACATCTCCATCTCCATATCTATCTACATTTCCATCAAAATCAATTCCAGCGTACCAAATGGGCCTAACAGCCAATCAACATCACCTCAACTGTCAGAAATCTTGAATTCCATCATTAAGTAAAGAAGATGCAACAATATAAAGTAGTGGGAACTAATGACTTACCCCATCTGAATCATCAGTTTTTCGAAGAGCTGCAACTACATCAGCCAACTGCGAGATTTTTTTTTTTCAAATCTGAATCATCATCAGACAAGTCATATGGCTGTAAAGATGAATCACTAGAGGAATATGAATTCTCACTTCCACTATCATCCACATCATTATCATCAACACCCGAGTCTGATTCAAGATTTAGTGAAGCTGGATCAATAATCTCATCTGGATCAAGCACATTAAACTCCAATAACTTCTTTTTACCCCTTTTACTCATGCTTATCCTGCCATTAGAGGGGGAATCAGAGCCCTTGTCTGGATCCAACGTTGTTAATATTTTTGTTTCACCAACACCTTTTTCTTTGCAATTTGATGCAGCTAGAGTGCCTTTCTTGGGGACATTTAATCCAAATTCCCAATCAATTGCCTCACCACTGCAGCTATCGTCAAGGTATAAAGGATTTTTTGGATCAATAACTTTAGACAACACTAAAGCAACAGTGCTAGCCATTCTTCGAACTAAGTTATTTGGACTCTCCAGCCTACCTGGAATATTTACGCAAAATATTAGAAGATGAATGGAAACTGCTATTTCTTAAAATAGACGAGGGAACAATTTGGCCTCTCTGGCACAAAAATTCAGGAACCTGTCCTATTGTTCTACTTTTTCTTCTTCTTTTTTACAGGATGGACAAACACACTCACACACAAAAGAAGTCAGAAATTCAGAGCTCAGATTATTTAATCAGAAGTGGAGCCATCTCCCTATCTGGAAACCCCCAGAGTACTAATAGACTGCTTCCAGGCCCCAGGTCTAACACAATTTTCCTTAAGCTAAGGCTAGGTATTCAAGTAGTGTTCTTGAGGATTGTGATGAGCAGTAATCAACAAATATCACAAAAGCATAGTTGGCATCACTATTATCAACACACCCAATAGTTACAACTAAATGTAATTACAGCTAACTCCTTGAAGAATCAAATGCATGACATCCTTCATCCCATCTAATTCTTCTTTAGTCATCGTCTCAAGGGAAAGGCCTAGAGCTGCAGATATATCTGAGGTATAGATCAAGGGAAACAAATATTAAACGAGAAAGTAGATATATGCTTACAATGTATACGGCATCAGTCCCAGGGAATGCTCAGAAGAAGGAGGTAGGTGAGAATGTAATATACGAGAAAAGGATTTATATCATATTGGAACAATGTTTTTCCACTCCCAAAGTTTAAAGATTGCTGCATACTGAAAAAGGATACAAGCTTGATGCTCAACAGATGCTGTTTGCACAAATTCTTTCTTGGACCATACAGTCACCAGACGCTGGACAACATTTAAGAGCCCAGGGCGATTATGCACTGATACAATGGTACCTGGCGCGCATTCATGAACAGCAAATTGAAGAATCCACTTCAGACAACTTAAGGGAAATACTTTCCAGAGCAAGAATTTGTCCACAAACAAAGACCTAGACAGCAGCCATGGAAACAGGAAAAATGTCATCAACAAATAGAGGAGCCACCATAAGCAGAAGCAAAATCTATGCATATTTTTCACCTAAATCTACTTCTGAGAGCAAGAAGAACCAGGTAATAACTAACAAATCAAAATGAATTTCAGAGGAATAAAGGAATGGCCCCCATCCCATTTCATGAATTACATGAAACACAACATTTTCTAGGCCCACAAGAATTTATGAGGCAAATAGGTGTCCAAGTAAGGCTGCACATTCAAGTGATTCACATAATGAAAGGAAATAAGAGATGTACTGTCCAGCCTGACAATAAGCCAGGCAGGATAAGCGAAAAAAGTAGCATATATCCAACCTGACAGAAGCCTGATGCTTAAAAGTGTGATGAAACAACAACCACAGAACCCAATAGGCTAGGATATCATTTGCATGCTGAGAAGCTAGCTGATGCAAAACCTGCTCAGAGATTCTTTCCACTGTATAGGGATCTCTAATCGCCTCCATCATTCTCAACCAGAAAATAGAATATGGGTTTAAATCGAGCAATTCCTCAGTAAGTGACTCATTACTTAGTAGGCAACTCTGTACATGACTTAGAACTCGGGGAATTACTTCACTTGATAACAGACCTACAAGAAAAGAGAATCATTCAGGAAACAACTTTACTGACTTTGAACAACTATTCCACAACCCACAACATTAACAGCAACATCACAACACAGAATGGCTCAAAAATTCCATCATGATGTTGCTTTATACTTGCTATTTATCCATGCAGAAAATGAATTTTTCATGCATCTAAAACATTATAACAAGCAAACACAATCCGTTTCACAAAGGTAAAAAGCTAACACAAATCATACAGACACATATGAATCTGTCCCAATGCCTGAAATTTTCTAGTTACCAGCAGAGCCACGGCGACAAATGCGAGTAAACAATTCCCCAACAAACATCAGAGTACCATTATTGTCCTTTTCTCCAAACTCCACTCTATTTTGCAGAATCACATCACTTTCTTCTGCCAGGGAGAGCAGTTGAATGATAATCTTCCTGAAGAACAAGCTAAATATTTTTGGTGAAGAAAAAACATGGAAGAATGGACCAAGGAACAACGAACGTCATTATCATCGGGTAAAAAATGAAACGGCAAGATATGATGATCAATTTAAGAACAGCAAAACCATGCACACATAGAGCATACCATTATCTAAACCAAGACTTAAAAATTAGGATACTGAGATGACAATGAAGTCAGAGAGTTCATTCTTGCTTTGTCAGGAATAGATGCAACAATCTGAGCCACCCTAGATACATCTGCCTTGAGTTGTTCATGCGTAAAACCTATTGATTTATAAGAACCACCAAACTCTCTTGCCAAATGAAGCACTCCTTTATGCTCAATCAAGCACAATACAAGCAACCTGTTATAGATGCCAAAAAAATTGAATTATTTTTCCCAATGTTTCATCATTTCAGACTGTAAACAGAAGATGAAACAAAAGTATGGTTATGAAAGCATCATTAGGACTAGAACTTGTCAATGTTGCAATCATTAAATTCAAGGAAATCAAACCTAAAGAAAGGAAGGAAGAATTGCCAGTCACTCTACCATGGGTATTCAGATATATGCATTGGATTCCTAAATGATAATACCTAATATATTATAAGGGATTGCCTGATGTAGAAAAGGGAGAAAACAGCAAGTGATTTACACATTTTGTATTGAAATTTCTAGATGGTCCAAGGATTTGTTATCATAGGTCAGTTTGAATGCATAAAGGCGCAAGATACAAATTAATTTCCATGTGGTTGTTAGAATAAATGACTGGTAAAGCATAGAAACAGCATTCCAAAGACAGTAAAATAATACCAAAGGCCTTGTAGCCTAGTGATATGGGTACTCCCCAACTAGGGGGAGGTCGCGGGTTCAATCCTGCTCGTTGTAATTTAGGCCATTAGTGCCTGCCACCTTGTAATTCAAAAAAAAAAAAAAAAGACAGTAAAATATTAACAATCACACCTTTCAGAATTTGAGAGGACAACATTAATATCTGGACCATCACTTCCACTATGCTGCAGTGAAAGAGCCAAAATCTGCACAACCTCGGGGATAAATCCATGAACAAAGAAAACATCGTAAACATGTTTCTTTGCAGAAAAGGGAAAACAAGTCAACCAGTTGGTGGCAACATCTGCAGGTAATTGCATCTTATATGAGAAAAGCGGGACAAGCAAAATGCTGATGATATTTTGCCAGGGAAAAAAGAAATAGAAGAATTGGCAACACATAACATAGTAATAGATCCCACAAAGAGTCTTCAACTCAATTCTTAGCCACTCACCCGCAGACATGCCCTTGTATGGATATTTTTCAAAACTTTCAAAAGAAAACCCAACAATTAAAACTTGCACCACAGGAATGATTCCCAATGTGCTAATGCGTGACAAAATAAATGATTTTAAAAACCATTACCAAGTAACAAGAACCGAGCGAATGTTGGAAAACAATCCCTTGGTAAAACGCCTGCCACCAGGCTGCCCGTTCTTCTGCTGAATGAACATTGACTCCAAAGACCTAAACATGGCCCCAAAAAAAAATTATTTAACTGATGAAAATGTAGATTAAAGGCATCAGTTCAGTACAACATTCAAAATTTTGAAGAGATTAATGACAGAAACCTGGTCCCGGTAACTCTCATCAATACTACCTGTCAAGTTCCAGATACCCAAATATTAGTTTTTGTCCAAATCAATGTATCAGAAATTCAATTACTAAAGCAAAAAATTGTATATTTAGATAAAGCCTTCATATTCATTTTGGAAGCAATAAATAATAATAGAAAAAAAATTTGGCTTGACCCTTTACTTTTTCCACTAACATTTCATTCCATTTTTTCATTCCATTTTTTCATTCGTTTCCATGAAAAACAACCATTATAGGATTAGAATCCAGAACGTTGCAGCTAAATGCTGAACAAGAAAAGCAACCGATACGCCCCACCAGAGAACAATAAGTAGAAGCATGGGAACATCGAAATAGCTAGAAATTGTGCATGTTACTAACCTGAAATATGAGAAGAGTCAACAGAAAAAAGAAGGGTGGCTATTGAGTTAAGCGCACAAATGACTTGATCAACGTGTTTGGCATTCTTTATAGTTGATATCACTTCGCTAGCTTTGTCAAGGATTGCAGCTTCCAATCCTCTGTTCTTTGAAACCTCTTCCCCCATCTAAAAAATATACAGCACAACCTTGGTCTGAGTTTGGCGAGCGCAGACTGACGGAAGACGAAGGAACAGACGGAGGACGCGCCTAGAACTGCAAAGACCAAAGGAGAATGTGAAAAACTGAACCAAAGGCGACGATTTCTGATTTGAGTCTTCCGGGACCGTGGAAGTTACGCCCAAAAGACGGTGTTTTCTCAACTTGTCCGATTGAACTGGCAACCGAAGATGTGAAGAAATGGACTGCATTAGCACGGAATACCAATAGGGGTGGAAACATCGGGAGTTGGCACACGCCATTATTACAGGAAATTGGGGTATGAGCTTGAAGGGCCTTACATGGTGAAAATTAGTTCCGATGGAATTTTTGTTACATGTTTCCGATGTAGGTATAGTACTACTATATTATGAAAGATGTTGGATATCTTGAGTAGTCACGATTTTGTTAAAATATCCTTCATTCACCTAACTACTCCTATTAATTATTTTTCCCTCAAGAATCAGAGCTCATAGTATTTGCCTAATTTATGGTTAATTATTAGGAACAAACGTTTTCAATTTATCTACCACTTTCTTTCTTTTTATTTATTTATAAACTTGAGAATCCTCAACTAACCCCGTATGGGACTATTACACCCATTCCAATCCTGACATAAAATCGCTTCCAACTCCTTAGATGACTGGAAAATCTCATGGAACCCCACTCTGGCTCCAAGGCCCTTCTTAGCTAGGTAGTCAGCTGCAGAGTTACAAGTTCGAGGCACATAAGTAATCTTCGTTAACCAGTCTAACTGAAGTAACTGTTAACTTATACTCCCTTCCTCCTATATAAAAGTTGGTTAACTTTTTTTTGGGGGGAGAGATTAAGTAAATAAAAAATTAATTAATCATTATTTATGTTGTGTATATATATGTGTGTGTGTTTTTATATCGCTTAAATTAGTTTTTTTTTCTTAAACGGCATTTTTAATCTCTCTTTAGAAAATTAATTGGAAGAACTGGGGGAATATTAAAATATAGCATCATTGTGATGCCGAATTCAAACAAAATGCATAGCATGAATTGCAAGGCCAACATTCTACAAACGCCTAATTCAAACATGTGATTATAAACGGTTTGCATAATTTACAATATATGTGAGGAGTTGTCTCGACTAAACATGTCTTTCACTAATTTAAACATGTCATAAACAAGTAGGGGTGGAAATAGGTCAGGCCAGGCCAGGCTTCACCCTTAACAGGTCAGACCTGTTATGCAAGGAAGTGGCCTGAGCCTGGCCTGTGACCTGTTACAAGCTTATTATTTGGCCTGAGCCAGGCCTGTATACAAACCTGACTTGTGGCCTGTTAAAGAGACCTCAACGTAAAACAAGCTGAAAACAAGTCTACTTTAAACAAGCCGAAAACAGGCCAAATTACATAAATTACTCCTAATGATCTAAAATACATCAAAAAATGAAATCAAATACAACAACATAACAGCATTTGGTTGCATAGTTTCAAGACCTAAAGGCTAAACCCTCGGAAAAGAAAACCCAGCTAAAATACATTTACATAACATGCATGAAATAATATCTCATGAATAAAGTTCATGTTTACACACATCAATTAGTAATATAAACAAAGATATGATCAGCACATGTTTACACATATCCATCAGAGTAGTTAAATTGCAAGTATGCACGTACCTCATAAAGGATTCTCTAGGTGGTCTCTGCAATCTTTTAGACCGATCACCTACCCACTCCTTCCTCTTCTGTTGCCAAGCAATCTCAGCTGAATCATTAGGTTGTAAGATTCATTCATGGGAAAAAAAGCTACAGTATGTAGCATGAAATGACAATTATTTTTGAATTAATTTTTCGAAGGCTTCATTTACCTGAGAGGTTATATTATAGTATATAACAGTAACAAACTTATGTTGTTCAAATTTATGACACACACTAACCTATTTATTTAAATCTAGACATAAACACACTAATCTCGTCAAAGGATTAGCTAAGATCTCTGTTTCAATGTCGATTCCCTACAAAGCATTACTCTATGCATCAACATGACAACATCTGAATGTCTACACCCTTGCACATTTTAAGCCATCATTTAACACCTAGACTCACCCTGACCCTGCAATGTTTTCTCCAAAACAAACAGCAAAATTAATTCCCAAGTCTTTGTTACACAACAGAATCTCATAGATTAAAATCTCAATTAGTCTAATGGGCATTCAGGGGGAATGAGGATCATCTTGCAACTAACTGTCTTCACATGACACAGCATTTGAGGATACAAACATGTTGACGGAGACCGTTATGCAGCAGTTATTTGCAAAGAGTAGCGACACACTGATTAAAGTACTACTAATAGTGTCATTGTGAGAGGTCATCAAGTCTGAATTATATTAACGAGATAACCATGAAGATTTTGTAAACATTATACATTACATCAGTGAAGTAGCCTTAATACCTGAAATAGGTATGTCAAAAAATTCTGTTCAAGTACATCAATTTCTTCCGGGGCTAACTTCTGTTGATCCAGCTTCTGAGCCCCACGCACAGGGTCAAAGAGGGAGTAGAGTTGCTGAGGCACAAAAAAACAATCAGGATCCGTAATGTATCAACAACTATATCTCCAAAAGGTCAAGGAAAGAAGAATACCATCAAATCCTCAAATTGTAGAAGGTACCAAGCTCGGATTGTATACTCTACTCTCTTGAAGAGCTTTAAAAACTCAGCTCGATCAGAACTATGTTCTGCAGAAAACTCAAAAGACTCAAAGCCAGGAAGAGGATACCAAGTTTGGAGAAAGGGGAGAAGCTACTCTTATACCAACTTTAACTTAACAGTCAGTCGAATTCATTTTCTACACCCTTGCACATTTTGGTAATACCTGGTGTTATCAGCAATTTCGACATAACAGTAGCAGTAATATCTGTAATAAGTATCGAAACTAAACGATGAAGAGAAATATTCGTTGAAAAAGTAAAGAGAGAATTTTAAACAGAAGATATGCTCATAACTCTGCAATTTTAGCCTAAAAACTCCATCGTCAACATATGAGTGCAACTAAATTTTTTTAAAAAATTACATTATGCTCGTTAACATTAGGAAAAGCCATATAGAAATCGCTTGGTAAAGAAGAAGAAGAATATTAAAAATGAACGAAATGGAAAGCATCGGTGAGCAGAGGAGAAAGAAAAACTGGGCAAACCAGGAGAAGCGACGAACAGACCACAAGCGGCCGAAACTGAGAGTGAGAGCGACGAACGGAGTGAGCTCCGGCCTAACACTGAAACACCACTCGGCTGAAACTGAGAGGCTGAGAGTGAGACGCGGTTGAGAGGAAGTCCACGTGTGCACATAATTATGTGTTTCTTATGTGCTTATACCTCTAATTAGAATTAGAAGTATGACCATTTTTTTTAATTTTTTTATGTATTATATTTATATAAATTTAAATTATATGCTGCTTTTTGGATGTTTTTTACACCAAATATCTCAAATTAATTAGTTTCCAGTTCTGCATCTGTCTATAACACCAGTATTATGGAAATTAATTAATTTGAGATACTGGATGCAAAAAACATCCCAGAAAACAGCATATAAATACAATATATAAAAAAATTTAAAAAAAATATGCTCATACCTCTAATTAGAGGTATGAGTACATAAGAAGCACATAATTATGTACACATAATGTGAACTCGTTGAGAGGAAATAGAAATTGAAATTAGGTCACTTAGCCTGTGAAAATGACGAGCGCCTATTTTGAAATTAGGGCAAACATTTAGGCATTTATTATACAAAAAAAAATAGACATTTACAATTTTACCCTCCTCTTAACAAGAGGGCTGACATGAGTTTAACGAGCTTATTGGGAGGCCTAGGTCACCTATTAAAACAAACAGCATTGAAATAGGCATTGGCCTGATCTTTTAGCCTAACAGGTCAGGCCTAACCAGGCTTTTAACAGGTCAGGCCACAAGCCCTTAGCCTATTTCCACCCAAGCACCTTATCATTTTTACATGGGCACCATGTTGCTAAAGGTGACAAAAAAAAAAAAAAAAAACCCCAATATGGCTGGTAATCACATAGTACTTAAGGGTCCTTAAGGATTTATATCATTTATGGCTAGTAATCACAACCAATCTTCCTCACACTAAACTCATCTAGCTGAATGACAGTACGTAGTGAATGTATGATTCAAACACATTGAGCCAGGGAATGAGAAACTACACACTACATTTAGAAGATTGTAGTGTTTGTTATCAAAATGCGGATCAAGAAATTTTTCAGCACGGAAGCTTTTCTTACAATATCCACACCGTCATTCATTTATATCTATGTGAATTTTATGCTCTTCCTGATCCCTGAATATGTTTTTGGCGGGATGAAGTCTGCACTTTTTTGGGAGCTGATAGTTTTTTTTTTTAATACATAAAAGCAGCCAAACAATATCTAGGTATTATCCAAGTGTTAGCTTTGCTCCACAACGGCGTCTTTGATGCAACGGACTCTAGGGTGGAAAGGACCTAAGCCAAGTCCTCCAAAATATGCCAAATTTTCACGCAAGGTTTTCCTAGAACTATGAACGGAACCGTTTCCAGCTCATCAAAGGATGAGCACAATTGGGCTCATCTGGATTGTTTATAGGATCGGGACGTTTTAGATTTAATTTTTTTTTAACTAGTGATTTTTAAATAAAAATTATTTATACTTTATATTCTCTAGCCTTTAAAATAATTTTCTTAAGAAAAAAATAAAATCTAAACAGCATGAGATGAGCAAGAAAAGGGTTCCAACTATATAGTAATTAACTCCTCCAAATAGGTCATATACCAAGGACTAGAGGGAGTAGCAACATAATTATAAAATATAGTATTGGTTCTTACATTAAATGAAGTTACATACATACATAGCTAAGTCCTTTTTACATTTTTACTGGTCTCATAGTTTAGTGGCAAAGTTAGATATAGCATATTTAAAAATATAATGTAATTCAATGCTGTTAGCTGAGGGGTTTTTTTATATTTTTAAATCTCACATGCAGTACTTTGAGAAAATTATCGTTTTGATCTTCGTAATCTAACTTAATTTTAGATTTAATTAGTATAATTTTACATTTTATATTTAAGTCTTTCTACTTCAAAAGATTATTAATCTACTCTCCTTACAAGTCTCACCACTATAAGAAAGATAATACAAATTTAAATTCTCGAAAGTATATTTGTTGGGAAAGACGAAAATCATTTTTATTTTAAATCCCAAAAGAAAAACCTTTGATCAGATGAAAAACCTTTAATTATACTCATTCGACCCTAATTAGAGGAGCTGGTTAAGAGGTTGATTCTGTACAAATATAATATATTTATTTATTTTATTTACTCCCTCTAGTTCAAAATATAAGAGTCAAATACATACTACCTCCAGTCATAAATATAAGACAAAGTTTGTATTACAATTTTCATTAAAAAAAAAAAGGCTTCTGAAACCGCATTGTTTCTATATAACCATATTTTTTGTTAAAAATAGATAACTGTATTTAAATTTACAAGAAAAACTGTGACGATAAGCTGGTTCTTCAGGTTTTGGAGTGTCCGGTGGTTTTCTACTTTTCCGTCGGTCGGGTCCCACTCTGCTTCGGGGTTCCACTGGCCCCACGGCCTTTTTTCTCGCGACGTCAAATAAATTCTGCTCCGAAATATATATACTATGTAAAATCAGCGTTCAATGTTACTCAATAATTATATATAGGATGAATATTTAAATATACATACAGCAACAAAAATATGAATATTCTTTCGGAACTACGGAAGCCAAGAGAAGACTTTAACCAAAAGTGTATTCTTGAATTTTTTTTTTCCCTTTTTGTTTTTGTTTTCTATTTAGGGTATTTGTTTGGATTTTGCTTTATTCGATATTCTCAAATGACTAAAGGAATATTGCAAATGTTGTAATGTTGTTTACAAAATGACACGTATGAATTTGAAGAGAATAAAATAATTGAATAAAACTGCATGTACTAAATCATCACTCCTATTTTGTTTTTGAGTCGTGTGTCCTGCAACTTTTATTTTTTACAAGAATTGAAGTTTCATGTTCTTGTATCAATGAGATTTGGTCTGATAGAGGAGGCTAGTCCCTCATAACATGTCAGATTATGGTTTGAATCTTTGTTGAGCCCAATGAATTAAAAACTGGACCAAACCAGATGGTTGGATTGAAAAACTGGTCAACTGGGCCCCAATCCAATCTTGTTCAAAATTTGGTTTAGGGGAGGGTCGACTCAGTCAATAACTAGTTGCCATGGACTCGGGCCAGTCGCCGGGTGGGACAGGTTGCCCGAGTTATATTTTTTTGTTTGGAAATGTCCCAAAATGACATTGTTTTGGGACATTTCAGAGGGGGAAAAAATGAAAGTCGGGTAGAAGTGGGTTTACCCGACTCAAATATTCGACTTTCACCTTTTCGGCTTTCACCGTGTCTAAGAGCCTCTCTTTAGTAACCGAAGAGGAACAGAGAATCCAGAATCGCGCCGTAGCCCCTAGCCCAAAGAGGTTCTCTTCTTCCCAACTCTGCAATGCCGATTTAGTGAAATTGAAGTCGACGACAAGCAATGAAGGTGAGTGTTGATGACAAGCAGCAATTGTGAGAGCGAAGCAAGCAAACTTGTGAAGGCTTTCAAACTTGTGACTGTAAGAGGCAAACTTGCAAAGGCTCTCGAGCTGCAACCAAGCCAAACCTCTTCTTCAATCCCCTCTTTCTTAGAAAGAGGGCACACGTAATGTATACACATGTCTTCACAGTGGCAATAGCTACAGAAGATGTGGCATAAATAGGATGAAGCAACATTTTTTGGTATCGTTGGCCAAATTGCTTCTTGGCCAAAAGCTCTTTTAATTTATGTCCAAATCAAAAGTTTTATTCCTTGGGAAGATTCAATTTGGCGATCTAAAGATTGAAATTAATTAATTAGTACGAAATCATGCCCAACAGCAGTTGATAAAAATGGTTACAAGAAAAAATTAATGATAATTAAGGTAATTAACCCAGAAATTCCAGAGAAGATGTTGCATTATTGTTCTGTGTGTGTTTCTGTTAAAGTTGACAACTTAACATGTCCTAAGTTTTGGAGAAGCTAAGAAAACTAACAAAGATGAAGAGTAGTCCTACATATATAAAATAAATAAATTTAATTAATTATTTATCCACATCAATATTTAATGCTGTAACCTGCAGGTGAGACATTAAATGTTAGCACACATGGGGGAGCTCGATATCTTCAAGCAATCCTATTACTAATATTTAACTAATTAATTATTTTTAAATTATCAAGAACAAGCTGACCAGATGAATTAATGCATTCACTAAAGTATCATTATCATTATTTTTATTTTTATTAATATGCTATCAGTACTATATATGCTTCAATATGTGTTCAGAATGATGCAATAAAATATATATATATATATATATAGACAAGCACACATACATATGTATATATGTACATATATACATGTATATATGTGTGTGTACATATACATACACACACACACCCCCACACACACACATACATATGTGTGTGTGTATGTATATGTATGTATGTAAAGTATAACACTAGGCTTTGAGCTCAACAAAAATGAATTCAACAGTAGTATAACATAAATTGATTAGTTAATCAACTTTTGTCATAATCTATTATTCTATTTATATATGTACTCCCTTCACTTCTATATATTACACACTTTACATAAATAAATAAAAAATTAATTTGTCTCAAAATCGCCCATATTTTCAAATTCTCTTAGAATTTTTATTTTTGAAATTCATAATTTTAAATGAGAATAAATTTGGAATGTTATTGTGTTTTATGACCATTTAAATAATATAATTGCTTCTCCTTAGTTTCGATAAGGTAGTTAGAAGTGTCCTATATTTAAGATTAACGGGAGCATATATATTCTTAATAAATGTGTCGTATATATAGTACCATTGGTATTTAAAACCAAAAAAAGAATGTTATTAAATACCTAAATTAGTCTAACAATTTTTATATATATCAGAAATGGAGTTACCCAAATATTTCTCAATATATTTTCATGTCCTTTTTACACACACACATATACAGATATATGTCTGTGTGTATTTTGAACCTTTAAGGAAAAATAAGCGTGCATGAGTGTTCAATTTGTGTGTGTGATGTGTAGTGCACATAGAAAGATGTAAGACGTAGCTATAGTATATATATATATATATATATATATATATAGGGAATAATAATAATAATAGACACTAGGAAAGCACTATATAAGGTGAATAATAAGTGGAGTGATTATGAAAGAGATTAATTGTTTGGGATCACCAAATCGTTCTAAAGATCTGTTGTTAGGTTTTAGAGTAGCAGTAGGCAGTAGCACAAACCTACCAGCTCCACCAACAACCAAATGTTGTGTATGTTTGTGGGCGCAGCGAATTATATTCATGTGCATTAATTACTAAAATTATAATTTTTCTCTTTATGAGTTTCTTTCCTTGTTGTGGTTCATTGACCTAATTTTAATATATACTAATTAATAAGTACCACTCTGATTCTATTTATAAATCTCTTTTGATCAAATCACACATACCAAAGGAGAGATAGTTAGCTCAATGATTATGGGGTGAATTTTCAACTTTACCCTAATTTATGGTTGGACATTTTTCAACTCTTTTTTTTTCTCTCTCTATTTTCATTTACAATCAATATGGGCAAAATTGTCACAATCTTATATATTTAGTCAGAAGGGACTTATAAATATGATCAAATTTTTTGGTCAAAATGGACTTATAAATAGGACCAGAGTGATATGTAATTAATATTAATGGGAGAGTTGAAGGAATCTTATTCGATAGTCGATCCTCATTCGTGAAAGATGGCACTCTTCACGCCTAAATTACATCTATTTTTTTTTTAATAATAGTGCCCATTCCCATGCAAAAATAAAGAATGAAAAACTCTCTAATTGTAAATATAAAAGCTGGTTGAGAGATGACTTTAAATAGTATATACTTGTGTTGTATTTGTTACTGTGTTGACTTTGCATTAGATAGAGGTAAAGTTCAAAAAGTTATCAAACTTTATGATTGGGTAAATGAGATTTAAGATTTTTCAGGGCTATTGTCTATTGAAAATGATTTATAAATAAGAATATATGTTAGTAAACAATTAAAAGGAGATGTGTTTTAAGAAAACTAATTCACAGTATTTTTAGCAAATAATTAACTTATTTACCTTTTTTTAATAGGGTTAAGGAGCAATTTTGCTAACGAATTTTTACTTCATGAGCGTCCTACACAAATAACTTTTAAATGGATCAAAAATACCAAAAAATTAAAATTAAAATATGCAGTAAGCACAAAAAAGTTTTATCTCAGAAGTGCCCAACACAAAAAAGTTTTACTCTATTTTTTGTGTTGATTGCATATTTTTAAAAGTTTTTGGTATTTTTTGTCTACTTAAAAGTTATTTGTGCTGGACATTTCTGAGGTAATAATTCGTTGGCCAAATTACTCCTTAATCCTTTTTAATATATGTAAATTAGTTCGGTGAATGACTCGTACAATTATACGTTTAGAATCATGAGAGTAATTCAAAACATGCCATGTACATTACTTAATTATATATGCCAAGAACAATATGCATGACATTAAAAAAATTAATAAATGTATATATTCACAACAAAACCGTTTAATTAAAACGATATACAACATTGGAAAGAAGTTTTGAATCCTACATACACTTTGCTTCTGAATCATTATATTGACATAATTACATTATAATGCAAACGTGATAAGTTAAAATATATTAAGCTGGCTAGCTATATACTCCATCTGGTTCTAATTATAAGAGCTAGTTGACTTTTTTGGAGAAATTAATGAAGCTAATTAAATTACTTTAAAATATTTTTATTTTTATTTTTTTCTTCAAACTAATTAGTTTAAGTAATAAACTGATATATAATGTAAGGATACACAACATATGCAATGATTAAGTAATTTATTTAGCTTCCTTAATCTCTCAAAAAAAAAGTCAACTAGCTCTTATAATTAAGACAGGAGGTAGTATATAGTTAATAATTTAATTTCAGCGAAATTCCAAGATTAATATCAATGGTAAAACATCGTGCTTGTTGAAACTTCAATGTCATTTTTTAATTTTCCCCCTCAGCACAAAAGCATATTTAGAAGCAAACAAAACAAAAGACAAAAGTGTTGGAAGAAAAACATATATAATTAACAAATGAACATAATAATATTCAAATATAACCAATCCACTGCATGATGCATGAGATGAGGCCGACCAAGTTCATGTGTATATGTATACGTTCACCAATCACTGCTATTGTTTTACCCATATATTTAAACATATATAAATATATAAAATATCAATAATAATGCCAAGGATAAAGCCGACCTATGCATGTTAATACCCATGATCGTGTGTGTGTTTGAATAAATATATATACTACCTCCGATATGATCATACTTTAATTTTTTTAATTTTTTCTCCAAACTAATTTATTTGACTTATAAACTAATATATAATCTAAAAATACATAACATATATGCATATACTACTTCCAGTTCTAATTATAGGACAAAATTTGTAGTGCAAATTGTATTACAAACTTTATCTTATAATTAGGATAGGTGGAAGTAATATGACTAAGTAACTCAATTAACTTCTTTAATTTTTTTTTTTTTTAAAAGTCATCTTAAATTACTTTATTTTCTTTAAATTTTTCTTCAAACTAATTTATTTGACTTATAATTATAATCTAAAAATACATAACATATACTACCTCCAGTTCTAATTAAGGGTGGGAATAAGCCAAAACCCTATCAAGCGGCCTATGACCTGGCTGTTTAGGGCCTAGTATGGCTCGACTGTTTGTTAAAAAGGCTAGGTCAAAGCCTATTTATAGGCTGAATGTGTAAATAAGTTAAGCTTTTTTGTTAAGGCCTAGCACATGTAAGTCTTCAGGTGTGACATGTTTGCATATTTAATAAATATAATTATATTTATACCATATAAATAACATAATATTTAATTTTTTATTCTTATATTCTAATTTCAAGTATAATTAGTTAATTATAGTACAACCCATATTCTCATATTAGTTAATTATGGCCTTTAAGACTTGCAATATGAGATCTTTTTAAAGGCTTACATTGTAAGTAGGCATTTAAAAATGCTTCAGGCTCGATCAGGCCTTATGAAGGCTCAGACCTAAACCTAAAAAAAAGTCTACATTCAAGCTCAAGCCCAGGCTCAAGTCTTTTACCCCATTATAGGCTCAGGCCTATTTAGCTAAAGTTTGACCTGACCTATTTTCATCCCTAGTTTTAATTATAGGACAAAGTTTGTAATACAAATTGCATTAAAAACTTTATCCTATAATTAGGACAATGAGTAATATGATTAAGTAACTCAATTAACTTTTTTAATCTCTCAAAAAAAGTCAGTTAAGTATTATATTTATGACTGAAAGAGAGAGAGAGAGAGAGAGAGGGAGAAGATAGGTGTGGGGATGGCCAAAGATGACTACTGTTTGAGAAGGTAACGTGCCTGCATGCATCACGAAATCAAAGGAAATAAAAATGAAAAGTTTAATGTATAAACTAATTAACAGTGACTTGGCTTCATTTTCTTGGAAGGTGGGCGCAGAAAGGACGAACATGTATGGAGGACGTACTGTTTGATAATTTTCAATATTACCGACCATTCTATATATATTTCAGTCAAGGCAAGTAGCAATATGACATATATATATATAGTACACAATTCAAATTTGTTGTGTTTTTTTGTTTGTTTCCTAAGATATTAGGAGGTATGCTCTGTGAAGGTGGTTTAAAAAAAGAGAGAGTATGTTTTGTTACTAGGATAGAGACTGATATCTCCCCCAGGGTATTAAAGACATGAGGTGAACTGTGTTTACTAGCTAGAGATTTATTCTATTCACAAATAATGCTGATAATTGAACATCTAATTATTTGTTTAAAGGCCGAAAGCCAATACCATTTGCACATATATGAAGTTCTCACATTTGAGTTCTTAATTAGTTCAAAGGGTTATCAAGTTGTTATAATTTATATTAATCCAATCTATTGTTTATAATTGGGTTAAAGGGTATTTTCACCCTCCAGTTATTCACGGAGTAGCATCTAGTATCAGTGACGGAGCCACGTTGACGCATGTGACCGCAAGTGCAGACACAAGTTTTGAGATGGAAGATGAAAGTTGTAACATCCCGTTTTCTAAAGCAATTTTTTTTTTTTTCAATCAATCAGAGTCGAGCATTGGAGCGAAAGAGTAACTGATACATATTCAAATAAAAACCATAGTGTAACATTGTATGGATAATACAGTTATCCTCTTTGTTTCAAAAGAAAGTACAAAAGCGGAAATACAAATTTCTCGGCTGGCGATCTACCCGTGCTGCTTCCCCTGATCTCCAATTCTCGGTCCTCCAGACCCTGAAGCTACAGCTGAGATTCAATTTACCGCATTGAATCTCGTGTAATGATTAACCTCATGCTCAAACAATACAAGTATATAACAACAGATATTCTAGAGCTAATACAACAAGATATCATTTGCATACAATAGATGCATGATCATTATGACGACGAGAACATAAGCACATAGCAATATGTAAGGCCCCATAGGGTAACAACAACAACAATCTGCACTATTCACGGTGCCACGATACCACTCGTGTCCTCGCCGCTAGGAAAATATAACGGCATTATTATGACATAACCCGTATAAAGCATGCGTATAACGGTCTATGAACGTATCTTTGACATATATGTATTTAAGCAGCATAAGATTAGTGTTACGATGCGCGTCCGTACCTCCGTTGACGATATACGGAATTTACGGTACGTTTTGACGAAAACGCACGTTGACGGAAAGCGGCGCAGGTGGCAATGCACGTCGGACAATGTAACGGCGGCAGATCAAGGTTTCGATATCCTATAATGATAATATCACCATTATCAATATTTGACATTATAACGGGCATTTTAGATAAAAATTACCATTTTGCCCCTATACCCCTAATCGGCGGAATTTTGCCAGCACTTCGTTACTTTGGCTCAGACTTTCCAAAATTTTGCGAACTCTGACCCCACCATGATTTTCGAATTTAATACTTAAAATAAAGCTAAAGATCTATCTAGCATTACTACTAAAACTACGAAAGCATTAAAAGCTGAGACCGGAAAAATTACCCAGAGCTTGTTGCAAAATTCCCGGGCTCCTTCCTCCTCCGAGCACCTCTCTCTAACTTCTCTCTAGGAAAGCTCAACTAGAGAAATGATTTTGGTGTGAAGAATGCAAAGGAAGAGCCTCCTATTTATAGGGAAAATTGGGAGCACTATTCACATCTTGTCGCGAATTCGGACCGTTGGATTGCATTTTTCTTGAAAGGCTCCATCTTGGCCCTACACCTACCCAAAACCAGCCCTCCCCCCTTTGGTTGGTGATTTGTCACATCAATTAATGTGATGTGATGCTTTTGCTTTATGAACTTGTACCGATAAAGTTCCGATCGGTGTCGAATCGCGTAATCTCGGAAAAGTCTCAAAAATCCGGAATTACCATTTTGAAGCCCCTTTCATTCTCATTAGGAATATCTAATCTAAACTAATTTTTGATTCCATCCAGGCTCCAAAAGTCGATCAAGTTTACGGAAAGCGTGCCGCTTTCGGAAGAACTTTTTGGGATCATCAATCTCGGACAAAAATTCACCGATTCCAAATATGTCCAGATAAATTCAAACTCATTTCCAAATGTTGAGTTAGAATTTATTTTCTTCGAATCTTTAAAATGTGACTATACGCATTTCTCCCTATTTCGTCTTATTAGGAAAATGCTCTACCTACCTCGGAATCAACTTAGGAAAAGGCTAACTGAAGATAAAAATTCACTGATCAATATTTTACTCTGACATTGGAAAGCCTATTCCTGGTACTCTAGGTAGGATCCGTTTCCTATAAGTCTGATCACTATTCACTGTACTTTTATACAACATTACACTTTAACTTGCAAGGTAAGGCACCATGATATTTTACCAACTCTTGTCCTTATTTCTTTTTCTTGGCCAAATTTTGGTCAAATCTGGTCCTTTTTATTTTAATTTTCGTTTTAATTATTTATTTAATTAATTAAGAATATATAAAATAATTATTTAATAATTATTTTATATAACTTTTTACAAAATTTCCTATTGGTCAATTCTTGTATTTAGGCTTAAAAATACCTAAACTCAACTATTTTTCTCCAAAATTTCCAATTAATTAGTAAACATGTTTTTACTAATTTTGAACCATAAACCACTAATTTTAGGATTTTATATAATTATTCATGAATTTCATTTGCTTATGCTTAAGTAATTAGCAAATAATTACCTAATTACTTTATTATCACTTGTTGATAATTTTCTTAATTAGAATGCCTCATTACTTCATAACATTTGCATTGACATTTGTGTTTTCATGTCTCCTTTATTATATTAGAATTTACAAGGGTATTTTAGTCATTTAAATACTTTTTGAGCATTCTTATTCAATCTCTCCAAGTTCATAATTTATTAAATTACCAAAATTAGAGATAATATACTCTCTCAATTTTAATAATCATTTTACCGCCTTTTAGGATCTTTCACAATTTTCCTAAGTTCTTTATGTCCCATGGGGCATTTTTGTCATTTTTGGCACTTTGGCCCCTAAATTCTCTAATTTCTCGAGATTTTTCCTTAGAAAATAAAATAGATTTAACATATTCTTTGAAACCACATATTCACCTATTTTCATTAGGTATTATTTCCTAATTTATGATATTTACCCTAGGTCAAATTTTAGGGTATTACAAAAGTCGCCGGAAGTGAAGGTGAACGGTGATGATGGTGGATGCGAGTTCAAAGGTGGAGAATTAAGGTTGTAGCTGTCGAATCTGAGCTCTCCTTCGGTGTTGATGGTGCTTCCCTATTTTCAAAGGCTCCACCCTGGCAGTAATGGAGGGTTGTCTTGTGGTCGAAGATGATGATGGAGTATGTGAGAATGGAACAGAGGCGATGGCAATGGTGAAGTGAGATGGAGTGACGGTGGTGGTGGTCTCCTCCTTCAAGCCTCCCAGATCAGTTTCGGCCTTCCCCCTCTATCGCAAGTTCTGATTTGCCCTAGCTCTGTTACGACCTTTGCTTTGTGTCCCTCGGCGCTGAATACTCTATTTCTGGACTGTGTGTTGTCGCGACTATGGAGGAGGGTCGCCGGTGAGTCGGTGACAGAGGTGACGAAGGTGGACGGAGTTGCAGATCCGGAGAAAGCGGCCGAACTAGAGAAGATGAATTTAGAACAAGAGTTAAGCTTTGGCCACGTCAACGGAGTAGACGAGCTTCCACTAGAGTGGAGATTCGTGCAGTATTTTTCAGCCCCCAGTCTCTCTGCATATATCCAGAAAGAACACAGACCCAAGAACCTGGTCAAAATGCCATTTTTCACCAGGGACCTAGGTGTAAACTTTTTAAGTTCTTTAAGAGGAACTAAATTGAAATTTTTGAAATTTTTAAGGCGTAAATTAATTCATAACAATGATGGGTAGATTATGTAATTTTATCTGGATCTATTCCTTCATATATTTGTAATTTCCAGGAATTATGGGGCTCTTTTCTGTAATATTCCCCTATCCTCAAAAATATTAATTCCAAGCCTAATTGACATTTTCCGAAATCTCGAATTTTCTTCCTAATTGTGCACCCACAAACTCTAAAACTTGGCTCCGCCACTGTCTAGTATCATAAATTCTTAGAGCCCATTTGGCAGGCGGATTCAATGAGGAAGGAAGGGAATGGAAAAAAAAAAGGGGGAAATTAAGAGGAAACTTAGAGGGGTGCTCTGATTGGTAGAAAAAGCTTCCTCACTCCTTCATCCCTCACTAACTCTGATCAATACCCTCAAAGGAAAAAAATTCATATCAGCATCCACAATCCACACATTCATATCCACATTTGTAAGAAAATAAAGAGATCAAGATCAAGATTTAACAAAATGTAGATGGAGGGGGAAGAGAGAGTGCGACGGAGTTGGGGATTTATTGCACAACAAGATGGAAGATCAGATCATGTTGTTGATGGTGAAGGAAGAAGATGAGTTAAAATATATTACCTCCGGTCCTAATTATAAGAGCTAGTTGACTTTTTTTGGAGAGGTTAAGGAAGCTAAATAAGTTACTTAATCATTTCATGTGTTGTGTATCCTTAGGTTATATATTAGTTTATTAGTCAAATTAATTAGTTTGAAGAAAAAAATAAAAATAAAAATACTATAAAGTAATTTAATTAGCTTCCTTAATCTCTCTAAAAAAAAGTCAATTAACTCTTATAATTAGGAACGAAGGGAGTATTATGTTAGATCAAGTTACTAGAATATACCCATAATGAAGGAGCTGGCTAGCTATATATATAGTTAATAATTTAATTTCAGCGAAATTCCAAGATCAATATCAATGGTAAAACATCGTGTAGGTTGAAACTTCAATGTCATTTTTTATTTTTCCCCCTCTGCACAAAAGCATATTTTGACGCAAACAAAACAAAAGACAAAAGTGTTGGAAGAAAAACATATATAATGAACAAATGAACATAATAATATTCAAATATAACCAATCCACATGATGCATAAGATCAATAGCGAAACCAGAAAAAAAAATTTACCCCGGGCCAAAAAATAAACATATTAAACTACTCTCTTGAGATAAAAAATTTGAATGCAGAGTACTTAATTTCTTATACTAAAGCAAGCAGCAAAGCATATGAAAGTTTCCGTTAAAGCATAAACAAAATTTACAAGCAAAGCAAAATAAGGCAACCTAGACTTTTGTTACAAAATTTATCAGAACCCATAACCAAAACACAAATGAGCAGCACAAATCATAACTTTACAATACAGATTATGAAACTGATTTCAAAATTAGAAGAACCAAAATTAAATGCACATAGAGCAAGACGGTGTTAGAAGGACAAATAGATGTACGAGAATGATGGGTCCCAAATGCAGACAAATGTGACGCACTATACCACTGCAATAGAGAAATCGAAACTATAGACAAAATCGTTAGCACTTCTCTCTAGCGTTCGAGAATCAAAACAATTGTGCAGCCATGGAAGAATAAGAAATTATAGATGGAGAGAACATTATAAGACTAAGTATACTATAGGTAATGGCGGAACCGCGGAAGGAATCCCATACCTAATGGCGAGCTGACTTTGTAGTGGCGGACGACCTTCGACCTTCCAAAAAAACCTCCGACTAACGTCGATGGAAGTGGCAGAATGGATGAGTGATGGTCGGACTTGGCGTCTCAGCGAAAGAGGGAGACTTTGTGGATGCCGGATGGAGATTGGAGAGCATGGATGGAGGAAGAGGAACTGAGGAATAAAAGGAAGCCAAACTAGATAGCACAGATGACAAAGCAGAGCAGGGTGGAGGAATCGAGGAAGTGTGTGGTCATGGAGAACGCTCAACGGGAGGAAAAAAAGAAAAAAGAAAAAAAGGTGTAATTATAGAAAAGATAAGATATTAATTGGGTCAAACTATTGGCCAAAATAAAATATTATATAATGAATACATGTATTTTAACAAATTTTAAAAGGCCAGTTGTGACCTTGATGAGAAATTAGCTAGGGCCAAATTATTGGCCAAAATAAAATACTATCTCCGGTCCTAATTATAGAAACACTTTTGTAGTGTAAATTACACTAAAAAGTGTTCCTATAATTAGGACCGAACAGGGACAAACCTTGAAAAAAATATTTGGAGGGATCATATGTATACTCATTAACTAATTAATTTTTAAAAAAAAATATTTGGAGGCCAAATGTATAAATATTTGGACCAAATGCATAAAAAAAATCGAATATACATGAAGTATTTTGAATAAAAAAATTTTTTGGGGGCCATTGTATCAACCAAGGTCCGTCCTTGGGACCGGAGGGAGTATTATATAATAAATACATGTATATTAACAAAATTTTAAAAGGCCAGCTAGAGCCTTGATGAAAAATTAGTTAGGGCCAGATTATTGGCTAAATTAAAATATCATATAATATACATATGTTTTAACAAAATTTAAAAGATTTTAGAAGGCCAACTAGGCCCAGGCTCCAATTGACCATGCAAATAGTTCCGCCACTGCAGGAGACGAGGCCGACCAAGTTCATGTGTATATGTATACGTTCGATCACCACTATTGTTTTACCCAAATATTTAAACATATATAAATATATAAAATATCAATAATAATGCCAAGGATAAAGCCGACCTATGCATGTTAAAACCCATGATCTTGTGTGTGTTTGAATAAATATATATTACCTCAGCTCATAAATATAAAATCTATTTGACTTTTTAAAGGAGATCGATTAAGGAAACTAATTAAATTACTTTAAAATATTTATTTTTTTTGCCTTCAAATTAATTTATTTGACTTATAATCTAATATATAATCTAAAAATATACAACATATGATATAATTAAATAACTCAAGATTCTTTTATTTCTTCAAAAAAACTCGAGTCTTGTATTTAAGATAAGAGAAGTAAAAAAAGAGAGAGAGAGAGGATAGATACAGTGGGGATGGCCAAAGATGACTACTATTTGAGAAGGTAACGTGCGTGCATGCATCACGAAATCAAA